>JAHDVE020000936.1:0-109416 GCA_022606495.2 Halesus radiatus
GGCCTATATCATCTTTAGGGATGCTGTGTGGGAGGATAGGAAGGAGTGAACTTGGTTTGTGAAGATACCCATGTTATAGGACGGAGGAAACACAGAGGCCGCCAGATCTTTCCACAGCCGAGCTGTTGAATACAAGAACGAGTCGTAGAAGCGACCCGTTCTCATGTGATAAATGTCAACCGTGTGCAAATGTTGGGCGCACGTTTGGCGTGTTTCCCGACTATGTACCGGTGCCGAAGGGATCAATGACGCTAGTTCCTCGGAGCATCTTCCATTAAAATACCGGTAGAATAAGGACAGCATTCCCACCCGACGTCTGTGCTCCAAAGATTGCAAACCCATTTGTTAAGATAGGCGAATCTATCAAACGGACCGCCCGTTTCTGCAGAGTCAAGGTTTTTTTCAGATATTTTGGGACTCCCGACCAGAGGTGGCTGCCAAATTCTACAATGGGGCGCACTTGCGATTTGTACAGGGTCAGCAGTTGTGTACTATTAAAGAATCTGCGGGCTCTGTACAATACGCCCAGCTTCTGAGAGGCTAACTTTACTCGGGTTTCGATGGAGCCCCCATACCTGAGCTGGTCACTTAAGGTTACACCAAGCATATCAATGGAGGGTTTGTTGGGAAGATTGCTTCCATTAAAGGAGACTAGATTGTCATTTCGATCCCTTTTAGACGTAATCAGACATGATTGGGTCTTTGAAACATTAAATTCGACGAGGTTTTTCTTACCCCAAGAGGAGACCCTCTCAAGGTAACTGTCCATTCTCTGTTTCAAAGCTCTCCGAGCCGTTGGAGTTTGTGTGCCCTTTGGGGGCTTGTCAAACAAAAAGCAATCATGGACTGTACTGTCATCCGCGTAACAATGGATTGGTGCACATGTCAAGAGGTCATTGATGTGCAACAAAAACAATGTCGGAGATAGAACCGATCCTTGTGGGACGCCAGCATTTATTGAATGCGAGGAAGAGATGAAACTATCAGCAACCGTCTGAATCGATCTCTCCCTCAAAAAGTCGGCAATCCACGTACACAAGGAAACGGGAAGTCCGTAAGAAGGCAGTTTGTTGACAAGTCCTCGGTGCCAAACCCGGTCAAAGGCCTTAGAAATGTCCAGTGAGACCGTTTGAATCTCACCATAACGTTCCAGGCACCGTCCCCAAACATGCGTCACATACGCGAGAAGATCACCGCACGAGCGGTTCCGCCGGAATCCGTACTGGCGGTCGTTAATGATTTTGTTCTTCTCGAGGTATGTAAGCAGTTTGTCGTTGATCACATGTTCCATCACCTTGGACAGAACTGATGTGATCGCTATGGGGCGGTAGTTGGCCGGGTTGGAGCGGTCACCTTCTTAGGTATAGGATGAATGACCGCTTTTTTCCAACCAGAGGGCACAGAGCCACATTTCAGGGACATTTTAAAGAGCTTTGTTAAAACTGGAGCGATTTCTGCAGCACACCTCTGCAATACCAGGGCAGGTATTCCGTCAGGCCCACTAGCTTTATTAACATCGAGCCCCCGTAAGACAAGGAGTACATCCCGATGCCGTATCCTCAGCTTTTTCATATAGAAGCCGCAGTGAGGAACCGACGGCGGGATGGCACCCCGGTCGTCGAGGGCCGAGTTTTCTGCAAACATTTTCCTAAAAGGTTGGCCTTTTCGGTAGCAGTGTTTGCTAGTGAACCGTCAGGTCTGGTAAGAGGTGGCAGACTGGATTTGCAGAAATTGCGACCTATGGAGTCCGCTAGCGACCAGAACGCCCTGCTGCCATGCGGGCAGGCAGCTAGCTTTTTACTGATCTGTAGGTCGTGCTCAAATTTTGACCTATTGATGATTTTATGATGAGTTAACGCTTATTAGTGGTTTTTGTGTTTAATTCGTACAACTCCATTTAATTTTTTTTAAATTTAATGTAAATCAAACATAATAATGTTATTATTAAGTTCTGCAAGTATTTTTAGTTTTTATTATTGTGACAGCTGTTTCGGCGTTTAGGGCCATTTTCAAACTGTGGTTAATCCACATTGTGACAACTTATTTATGTGACTTAATTAACTCCCACTCCTTGTCAAGTTGGACGGGTTCTTAAAAAAATAATGACTTATTATCGGTAAAACCGTGTTTTCTTAATTGATTTATTTAAATGTGTTGTATTGTTTTGATAATGTGAACATACTGAGAAGCGGTGAATATATAATTTTACTACATTTATCAATTAATTTTATATTAGGATCATTCGTTCGTTTGTTAATTTCTAATTGTTCAAGTAAATTTAATCTTAGGCCCTTTCTTTCTATATGTAAGGGTTTAGATTTGTTGTTGTCAAGCGCGACGTGATTATTTACTACGATGTTCCGTGAATTTTGAAGAAGTGCTTTTATTTTTATAACATCTTATATGTTCTTTAATCTAGTTGAAAAAGCCCTTCCCGTCTACATTATTAAATTTGATTTACATTAAATAAAAAAAAAATATATATATATATATATTTATGTGTTTACATATATATATATATATATATGTAAACACAATATATACATATAAGCATCGGGTTAAGTGTTTTATAAACCACTAAAGATACTGAATCATAACATATTACATAAAATGAATTATTATCAGATAGGATTTAAGTTATTTGATTTTTTAAACTTGCAAGATTATCAATACCAAATATATCAACCAGCTCGCAGTGTTTATTAGCAAGCCAATGAATTTTAGGAATTGGTGAATAAATACCGTTATTAGTATTGAAGTTATTGTTACAATTAAATGTGTTTTACTGCGAGTTCGCCTGCCAGGTATGTTAATGCAAGTGAGTTCTAACAATTCAGGGCTGTCAATTAGAGATTTTGAATAAAGTTAATTAACACTCTCCTGTGATAATTTAACAAGTCTAGTTTCGGTGGGTCATCTTCTACGTGAGTCATCTTCTACTATACAAAGAAGAATGTCCCAGGAGGGCGGTGTTTGTTTTGCATAGAAAATAACAGTTTTATTACGAGCTTGATGAAATTTTGCACACTTGACAATCGAAACATAAAATTTCGAAAAACCACCCTCTACTCCCTTTTACATCCCCCCTAAAGCAGAATTTTGGTACTTCTTGAAGAAATTTCACACTTGGAGGGCAATGGGGCGGTCCACGACCACGTGCAGCGGCGTAAAGCGCTCCGGAGGATGATCGGGATGTCATCGAATGTTACTACGAGGCTCCAGGCTCGTGGGTGAAAGGCGTGTCCCTCGGACACGGGAGAAGCAGCGATGTGTTACAAAAAGGATGGCCTTCAGGTCATCTGGAAACACGGGGTGTCAAGTCCGTGTGATCAGCGTGTCTCTCGTCACGGCAGGAGTGGTGGTCAGTTCCCACAAGGAAGGCCAGCAGGTCATCAGGAATCAGCACGGGCGTCAAGTTCGTGCAATCAGTATATCTCTGGGTACGGCAGGAGTGGCAATGCAGTTCAATGGGATGCCCAGGATCCATCAGGTCAGCGGTCCATAAATCGGACGGCCGCGGCCCCTACGGCCGAGACTCTCCAGTGGGCGCGGCTCTTGTCCGCACAACCAAGCAGAAAACTGTGTGTAGGTTCGACAACCTTCACGCCATAAAATATTGTCTAGTGTCACCCATCCACGAATAAATAGATAGTAAGTATAACTGATTTTATTAGATAAGATGTGGTATACACAATATCCACCTTGTAAGGTATTTTCACATGTAACAGCGGCTAATCGTCAATGATTGCTTTAAGCTTTAATGTAGATAATATGTGTGCTAGGTCTAACTAACTAACCATCACGCCGTTTCTCCGCAGGGGTAGGTAGAGAGGACGGACCGCCAAACAACTCGATCTTGGCATACACTTCTTGCTTCATTCACTTTCATACAATGTCTCATACATTCTCTTCTGTTATTCCGACTTCTGAAATGGCCCGACTCAAGTATTTGATTCACTTGATCGTGCCATGTCTTCCTCGGTTTCTTCTTCCATTCACATTCCCATCATTCCTTGCACTTCTTTCTTCATGCATTCGCTCTACATGCCCAAACCATCTAAGCGTCCCTTTCTTAATCTTGCTCACTACGCTTACATCAGCCTTGCATTCTTTACGAATCTCAACATTTTTCACACGATCAAACATGGTTTTACCACACATTCGTCTCAAAGATCTCATTTCTACAGCATTCAGTCTACTTTCATCCTTCCTCTGCCAGTTCCATGCCTCACTGCCATACATCAGGGTTGGTATCAGCACTCCATTGTGGACTGCTAGCTTCGCTTCTTTGGACAACTTTTTGTTTGCGCCAACCGCATTCAGTCCCCCTTTAATGGAGTTTCCTGCATTCACCCTTCTTTCAATGTCCCTATCAGTCTTTCCATCCCTCATAAACATACTTCCCAAATACACAAACTCATCGACCTGCTCCAAGTATTCATCATTCACAACTATATTGCACACTGTTTTCGTACTCTCTCTTTCAAACACCATGACTTTAGACTTACTTACATTCATCATTAGCTCATTCTTCATACATACTCCGTTCATACTAGATAAGAGGGATCTTGTGCTAAGTCTATTGGAAATTTACAAAATACTCATAAATAGGGTTTTTTGTGGCTCAAGTTCATTGACATTGTCATCCTTGATCGTTTTAAAATGCTTTTGTGTACTCATTTTCGCCAAATTCATGGCTTGACATCTATGGCGATGATGTGTAATATAATTTGCATAGGGAGCCAAATAATTTTTTAATAAAATAATAATTTTTTATCCTTATTTCAGGTTTAAATGCATATAATTAATTATATGTAGATGGTATTGTAACTTATCTGATAATATGTTCATATTATATTCAAACTCATCTTGAAAACTTTACCACAGGCAATGTGAAAATAACTCAAATATTATGGTAACGCTGGTGTATCATTTTGGGATCGGAAGGAATTTTTCGTACCTGGTAATGGGTAGGTTAAAAAGATTTAACAGCTGAAGAGGAAAATAATAGCAATAAATCAATCAAATCAACGACCAGGAAATGGAAAATTAAACACATTATTTGAAATATCACTCTTTATTCAAAAATCATGAAATTGCACACTTCACAATAATATCTGTAATAGACTACAGTGTAAGGTATGTACATGGAATTAACAATTTATTGCCATCCTTACCTTTCCAGCCTTCTCAACAGGTCAAAATTAAGAACAAATCTAAGCTGAAGTAATTCTCTGCACACAATTTTGACAAACATACAAAGTTTCTAACAAAAACTTTCTTTACATGGTAAAAAAAAAAAAGTGTTACCCTAAATTTGCGGTGGGGTATTAAAATAAAACACATCCTTATGATTTTGTCACACATTGAAGGACTTTTATACAAGCTTACATTATTACTTGACATTATGCGAGAAAGTTTAGTATTCTAATTAGATCATATTGGTTAGTTTCATTGTTGCCAAGAGCATGGGCAGTAATATTTTGCAAAAATAAGATGATTAATAAAGCTAAGCTCATAGCCAATCCCGTATGAATGAGAATCCATCTATATTTAAAACAAAGATGATCATTTAAAAATACTGATGTCCGGTGGCAATTGATTCAACTAAAACCAAAATTGCGAGTTGTATAGCAAAATGTTAATGAATTCCACAGTCACTTCAAAAGTCCAGATAATATCTATAGAAAAATAACAAAAAACTATTTCTATTGTTCATTATTTGTGTTTAGACTTCTTCTTCTTTTTGCTAGCCTTCTTCTTGTGTTTACGTTTCTTTTTCTTTTTCTTGGGTTCATCAGAGCTAGAGTCAGATTCACTTCCGCTTTCACTGGTCTGGTGCTTGCTCTTCTTCTTCTTCAGCTTTCTCTTCTTGCGGCGCCGCTTCTTGGACCCGGAAGAACTGGAGCTGCTTGTGCTCTCGGAGGAAGAAGAAGAGCTTGCAGAGTGAGATCTCTTCCTCACATTACTTAAGTCCAAATGGATAGTTTCACTGTTACCTACGTCACCACCTTCAGGGGTCTTGCTCAAAGCTGTCTTCTTGCTTTCCTGATCTTTTCCATCTGGCTCGGATTCTACAGTTTCATCATAATCAGGTTCAAAGCTCGCTTCATCTAGTGTTGATTTCTTACCGTCACCTTCTGCAAGCTTGGCCTCATGTTTAGTCTCAAGTTTAGCGTCTTTGGATTCACTGATGTGGCGAGTTTTCTTGGGAGTTCTATCTTTGTTTTCGTCAGTTTTATCTTTCTTTAATTTCTTATCCTCTTTTTCTTTTTTGTGTAGTTTTTTTTCTTTCTTCTTTATCTTTTTCTCGGGACTTGAGCTTCGGTTTGCACGCCTTTCTTTCTTCCGATCCTCTTTTAGAGAAACTCTGATGTCTTCGTCTCCTTGCCCTCTATGCTTCTCAAAACTGGTAGGTTGTGTATCATACCTATGACTTCTTCCCTCTGTAACAATTCTGTCAGGCCCTGCATTCCGTATATCAACTGGCTCTATTTTACTGACAAACCTGCGACCCCTTTCTCTGGATGGTTCAACTGTAATCCTTCGGTGGCCGGGTTCCTTTTCGAATCGTCTCATCTGCGGAGTTCTGGATCTTGACTTGATTCTTTCCACTGTGCTATGGACCACTCTCTCTTCTCTCCCCCTCCTAGAAGGTTCATCAACTTTTCCTCCAAGCCTTTCCTTGATAGATAGCTTTGGAGGCGGTGTTCTTTCTTGTTTACTTCTTTTACTTTCACTGATTTCCACTGATCTGTGATCCGCATTAGTCGGAACAGTGATTTGAATGTTATTAGCAGGCTTCGCATCACTCTCTGAAGTTGGTGCAATGTCTGCAGAGTACAACTTAGCTCGATCTGTACTGATCTTCTTAATCTCAATAGGTCTTATTGAATTTATTGCCTTAGCAAATATAGCATTTTCTGCTCGTTTTAGGACTTCTGAAGTAACTTTACCAGATTTATCACCAGGGGAAAGTAATTCTCCTTGTTCTCGCCTTTCATTACCAGAAATCTGATCATCCTCCACTTCCCATTTGGAGAGTTCTGGCACAGGGGCAAGCATCTCAGTTTTAGTTTTATCTTTAGACACATCAATAGTATCTGGTTTCAAATCTAAGTCATTAGCTCTCAATTCCAAGCCATCAAAGGACAAATCCTTTTCATCTTCATTATCGTCTTCATTATCACCATTATTTACATCCAAATTTAAATTTTTTCCATATGACTCAATAATATTTTTGTCTATCCCCTCTGATAAAACATCATTGTACAGATCCTCAACAACTTTCTTGGGTGAACTTTGAGGTTTTTGAATTACAGTTTTAGGATCAGGAGAAACTGTTTCCCTTTTAGTTCCAGCACCAACTTCATCTTTAAGGACCTCTGCTTCTTTAGATCCTTTACCATCACGAGCATCTTCACCCTTTGGACCATCGACCTTATCTTTCTTTTCCTTTTTCTCTTTCTTCTTTTTCTTCTCCGATTCTTTCTTTTTCTTCTTCTTATCTTTAATTTTTTTATCTTTATTTTTATCATCCTCAATTTTTCCTTTGTCATTATCTTTTTTAGAGTCCCTCCTGTAACCTGTTTCCTTAGAGCGACCGCGAGATTCTCCGCGCCGAGTCTTGGATCTCTCTTCTTTGGGTTCACGTTTGGGTGTGACAGAGCGGCGCCTTCTGTCTGGACTGTAATAAGTTCCATAATCTCGCTCTTTATCCACATCTCTACTCTTATCGTAGTCCCTAGGTCTTTCTTCACGGGTCTTTTCATAATTCCTATCTGCATGGTCTCTTTCCCGTTTTTCAACCTCTCTGGACCTCTCTGGATCTCTGTGTTCTCTATGTTCCCTGTATCGATCTCTATTAATGTCTGGTCTGGAATGACCTCTTCCTTGGCGATCATGATGGGAGTAGGGAGCTCTTCCATGACTGTCTCTCGTGTGATGGAATCTTTCTTCCCTCCCATGAGGAGGGCCTTCTCTAGGACCATCCCTTGAATGTGGTGGTCCATCCCTTGGATGAGGTGGCCCATCTCTTGATACAGGTGGTCCATCTCTCGCTTTAGGGGGTCCATCTCTTATGTGGGGGGATCCATCTCTCGGGTGTGGCGGTCCATCTCTCACATGAAGTAGACCATCTCTAGGAATAGACGGATCCCTTGAGAGCAATGGACTGTCTCTTATGCGAGGTGACCCGTCTCTCGAATGTGGTGGTCCTTCTCGTGAATGTGGTAGCCCATCTCTGGAATGTGGCGGACCATCTCTCGAATGTGGCGGACCATCCCTCGAATGTGGCGGACCATCCCTCGAATGTGGCGGACCATCCCTCGAATGTGGCGGACCATCCCTCGAATGTGGCGGACCATCCCTCGAATGTGGCGGACCATCCCTCGAATGTGGCGGACCATCCCTCGAATGTGGCGGACCATCTCTTGAATGTAATAGACCATCTCGGGTATGCAACACCGCATCTCTTATGTATGGACCGGCTCTATCTCTAAAGCCTGGTCCATCCCTGTAATTTGGTTGAGAATCTCTGTAGGGCGGCATCCCATCTCTGGGAGGTCCATCACGGAATCCTAGAGGGCCATCTCTAAACTTGGGACCATCCCTGAAAAGTGGAGGAGGACCTTCTCTATAGCTTCCTGGTGGTCCGTCTCTATATCCACCTGGAGGACCTTCTCTATAGCTGTTAGGAGGTGGCCCATCTCTAAAGCCACCGGGAGGTTGCCCTTCCTGGAAACCAGGAGGGTGATCCCTGAAGCCCCCTGGTGGTCCGTCCCGATAACCACCTGGTGGTGGGCCATCCCGAAAGCCTGGTGGGGGATGATCTCTGAAACCGGGTGGACCAGTATCTCGGAATATTTGCGACGGCCCTGGTGGACCGTCTCTTAGTCCCGGTGGGCCATCCCTGAATCCTGGAGGTTCATCTCTCATCCCTGGAGGTCCGTCCCTCATTCCAGGAGGACTATCACTCATTCCTAATGGGCCATCCCTCATGTTGAGAAGCCCGTCCCTGATGCCAGGTGGTCCGTCCCTCATTCCTGGTGGTACATCTCTGATACCTGGTGGTCCGTCTCTCATACCTGGTGGACCGTCTCTCATCCCGGGTGGACCGTCTCTCATCCCGGGTGGACCGTCTCTCATCCCGGGTGGTCCATCTCTCATACCTGGTGGTCCGTCTCTCATTCCAGGTGGTCCATCTCGCATACCTGGTGGTCCATCTCGCATACCTGGTGGTCCATCTCGCATACCTGGTGGTCCATCTCGCATACCTGGTGGTCCATCTCTCATACCTGGTGGTCCGTCTCTCATACCTGGCGGTCCGTCTCTCATACCTAGTGGTCCGTCTCTTATTCCAGGTGGTCCATCTCTAATACCAGGTGGACCATCTCTCATCCCGGGTGGACCGTCTCTCATTCCGGGTGGACCGTCTCTCATCCCGGGTGGGCCATCTCTGCCATCCCTGAAAGGCGGCCTGGGCTCCCTATAAGGACCATCCCTGAAAGGCGGTGCCCTGTCACGTTCCCTTTCCCTCTCGCTGACACCGGGAGGGGCAAGGTCATCCTTGCGGTCGATTGGAGAGTGTTCAAAGCCCGGCGGAGGTGGCTGCGTTCCTGGAGGAACATCTTCAAACGAAGGAGCATACCGCATCCTTGGCATATCTGGACCGCTCATGGGCATTGGTAAAAGGACGGGGTTAGGTCCATTGTTCCTCTGATACCTGCACACACAGAAATACAACTTGCTTAGTCAAAACATATATCTAACCAATAATTTTTAAATAATGGATTATGAATTGATGATGCCTTTTGATGTCCTTCTTAGTGAAAAATTTATAAATAATTTCCAGCAGAACGCATATCATGTTTTCTGAATAAGTTCAGTGCTTGAGTGTAAAGTAACAGAACACATTGTCAAGATAGAACATTATTTTGAGAGTACTATTAAGAATGTTGGTTGGGGATTACATTCACCAAATCCGAAGAATAATGTAAAAAATAAATGTATATTTTGTATTTATAGCAGGCATATTGACAGGTTCACTGTCACTAGACATTGAGGACATAAACAAACTAAACCCGAATGGTCTCGATCGAGACCGCTGGCAGCGAACGAGTTAGAGTACCCGTTGATTATTTAATGACATTCATATCATTAATATGGTTGAGATGATTTGGTAACTAAACAGAGCTAAACAAGATTGTTGAATAAATACTATTAATGCTTTCTCAGCTCTTTGACTAATTTTTACCTTGTTTCAAAATAATAATTTTTTTGTAATATTTTCTTCATTCATTATTGTAATCTTTCTCTGAAAGAGATCAATGTTTGGCGCTGACACTACAAACAATGGGCATCTGCATTATGAGATTTAACTTTTCAACTGTGCGCAAGTGTTAAAAGTTCACCTTGCTCATAACATAATTTTGAAAAGATAATGATGTTTTATAATTGTGATTGGGATGACAGTTTGGATGTGTAAAAAGAGAATGGTTCGTCTTGCGTTATAGTGATAAAGAGCAGATCTTTCTAATAAAGGAATTTGTTCCAAATTGTCATTTGTTAACACCAAATACCATTTATGATAATACCTCCAGCTCTTGACATTTGATGGCAACAGCTACACCAGCACCCTCTAGTGACCCGAGTTGTACGAATTGGGTTTTTCCATACATTTTCTGTGAAATATATTGTTAATAAATTATAGAAATCGAAAATTCAAAAAATAAGTTTTAGGTGACCTACATATGATTTTACTCATATTTTGCTCATGTATATATATTTTTTTAAAAGAGGGTTTTAGGAATGTATTAACATTTAAAGCCTCGATGGTCGCCTACTATCCTAATTGTTTACAAAGAAAAGAAAATATTTATTATAATGACAATTCAATCCGCAAGTACTATAGTTCGGGCCGATAGAGGCAGTAGTGTACCATGTTGCCAGTATTTTGAGGGCTATGATATTTGATATTTAAAATTACAAGCTGCGCATGTATTCAAATATCATAGACTTATATGTAGGTCATCTAATACTAATTTATTGAATTTTCGACTTCTATAATTTATTAACAATATATTTCACAGAAAATCTATTAAAATGTATGGAAAAACCCAATTCCTACAACTCGGGCTGCTAGAGGGCGCTAGTGTAGAATGTCGCCATCTCAATGTATGGTAAATGTCAAGAGCCACGCGTATTAGTTATTCTGCAGTATTTGTTAACACTTCTGAAGTAAAAGCACCATTTGTCGTGACTTGCGTTTGTGGATGAAACTTTATTTTAAAAAAAAACACAGATTTTCAACAGGTAAATGGGCAGCAAAATCAAGGTAAGCTCACAACTCGTCGGAGACTCTTCTAAAGCCTCGCGTGATTCACTTTCAAACATCTGCATAAAATAGCAGACCTCGATGGTGAGCACACCTTAACTTGCCACTTTACCAAAAAATCTGAATAGTTTGTGGTTTGTTTAAACACACGTCAAAAAGAGCTTATGAATATCTCAGGCCTTGAGATCCAAATCTTGAGTCTTCTTAATCTGCCGGAGATCCAAGTCTTGATATGGTGTTCCTGTGATGAGCTGGCCATTAGAAAATATTGTAAGCAACTTAAACTCAAGTGGAATCAATATTATACCAGATAGAATCATCATATAGAGTAAAGCATTCAAACATACAGACATCTTTTTCTCTCTGATCAGAATTAGTATAAAAAGCACTGGCTTACAAGTAGTAAAAAATTGCTATACATATCGCCGCCATGGAGTGAAAAATTACTAACAAATTGACAGTTTTGTTGAGATAATGGGTGTTTTGTGACTGCAATTTTAAATACCTATTTAAGGATGCTAATAAAAGTATTTTTTTTATAATCACGGTTTTACTCAATAGTTTTCGAGTCTCGGAATATAATAATGGCACAACTAGATCTTCAAATTGCCTAAGTATATAAAAAAAATATGAAAAATACATTTAGTGATTTTTCGCAATACTGGTTTCATCGAGTTTAAAGTATTAGTGATTTTTATTTATCATTAAGGTCAAACCGTACTACAGCGGCACTTCACTGTGCGTCACATCAACACGGAATATTCTTTTTACTGCTTTGTATGAAACAAATCGCACCAGAGCGGCGCTTCAGTACGCTTACGTCAGTGTTGCCTGTGTGAGAATTTTTTGATGTGCCGCTGTATTGCGGTTTGACCTTTAGCGATTTTTCACATTATTGTGTTGTTGTTTTTAGGACGGAGATGGCTTTTTGCAAAATAAACGAGAATATATAATAACTAAAGATAATTAGTTAGTTTATTCAATATGTTTAATTAAGTTGTTTGGTAATGCGATGCGGGTAAAACTGTCAAGTTATCTTGCCAATCAGGTCAAATAATATATTTGAATACGAAATAGATAGTTCGTACGCGATAAATATCTAAGAGGTTTTACGACTTTCGGAAAATAAAAAAAATCTGATTCTACGCTGTTAGTGACTTATTTAGGGAATTTTTACAGAGGAATCGACTTTTCAATAGATGCGGGGTTCAAAATCATATACTTTGACATATCTAACTCATTTTTATCAAAAATTTAAGTTAGTGACTTTTCACTATACGGGGACGATATACACTTTATGCGGGCGAAAAAAGGGTTCCATACGGAAAAAAAGCCTTTTTTTAAACTGCTGTATCTTTGAATACAATGCATGTATTTTAATTATCTTTTTTACATAGTACTCACCATACTCCAGCTATAAAAGTATCATCTGAAATTGAGGCGTACTTTCTAACACAATTTCATAAACCTAAGTTAAAGTCAGTGCTGGGTCAATATAGTGTAAAGTTATCGTTAATAAGGTGCCTATGTCATTAAATTACAAATTATTATTGTTTTCACTTGGCCTAAATCATTACAAAAAAAAAGTATTTCCACATCTCCAGTGCTATAAGTGTAACGATTTATTACCTATTATATGGGTTCAATATAGTGCCCATCAGGTGAAATATTCTTGCACCCGAAAGACACGAAGATAAAAAAGACGTGTATCACTTTGTTTTCAAATACATATATGTATAAAGTTGGGGCCTTTAGAAAGAAATTGGTATCCAATATTCATATAAAAATATCGGTAGCTATGCCTTTTCCACCATTAAAGTAGGACTGACATAAAAGATAGAACTACCCTTTCCGCATAAAGGGTGTTAATAATGATGAAAGTAAAATAATTTTCTAGAAAATAGTAACGTTGTGAGGGAGTATTATTAAATGAAACACTGTAACTACTAGGGTGAATTAATTGATAAGAACCCGAAACGACGGATTAATGTCAACAGAAAATTTTATTTTTTTTGACAAATCGCATCCTTCACATTAACAAATGACAAATATTCGGACATTACGGTATGTTGTGTTTGTAGGACAGCTCGTGGAAGTAGCGGGGTTTTAAATTTTTGCGAAAATGGTAAAAATCTAATTTGTGCAGTCAACAAACTTTATGTTTTTAAAAGGAAATATGCAACTCAGATAAAAGCAAAGTTGAACGCTGTTTTGGAAGACCCTTAGCCTTCGATTAGCTCGGTTCACAATTGGGTGACTGATTCCAAACGTGGTCGATCTGGAAAGACGCAAACCGCAGCGATCGCCCAAATGAGGTGACGACTCCAAAAATGATGCGAAAAATTCACAAAATCATTTTGAATGACTGCCATTTGAAGTTGCGTGATGGTGAGCATCACTTATGCATGTGTGTTAAGCATTTTTGGGGCCGTGTGCGCGATGGGCGCCGTGTTTGCTCACAATTGTTCTTTTCACAACAGTTGATTAGACTTGGATCCACCACTACACACCGGAGACCAAGGAGAAGTCTAAACAATTGACAAGGAGTGGCTAACCAGCACCGAAGAAAGCAAAGGCGATTTTGTCAGCTTGCAGTGATGGCGATTGTTTTCTGGGATGTCCGTGGAATATGTTTTGTTGATTATCTTGAAAAAGGGAAAACTATTAACGGGGTGTATTACGCAAGCCTGTGGCAAAATTTGAGAGACAATATTTAGGCGAAAAGACACCATATTACCAAGAAAAAAGTTCAGTTTCATCAAGACAACGCACTGGTTTACACGGCATCTGTTGCAATAATCAAAATTCATGATTTAGACTTCGAATTACTGTCTCATCCACCTGATTCGACAGAATTGGCTCCATGCGACTTTCGTTTATTCCCAAATCTAAAAAACTGGTTAGGTGAAAAAACAATATGGAAGTCACTGATGCTAAAAATTGCTATTTTGAGGAACTTGAGCACTCGTTTTACCAAAATGGTACAATGACACTCGAGAAGTGTTGAACTAAGTGAGTCGAGGTAGAAGGAAATAAGGAACTCCAGTACAATTTTTTTAATTTTTTTTTAATCTAAAGTGATATTCCAACTTAAATACCAGTAAATTTAGTTTTTTTTTTCTAAAATTAGGTTTCAGAGTTAAAATAATTTTCAAAGTTTCAATTTTCCAAAGATTTTGGTCAGTTTTGAGGATAGAATGTCAAATGTCAAAACAAGGATAAGCTTTACCGTACATAATTTTATATTCTATTCATAGTAAGTACAACTAAACGTAAGTAATAAAATTATGTACCTTTTTAGAAACTTTAACTCAAAGAATAATAATAGTATTGAGAATTAATATTATCATAATATCCGTATTGATAATAGGTTTGCTCATAAATACTCTAATCTATTTCACTAATTATAGTTTTTTTTAAATTTTTTATATTGAACAACAATTATAGAGCTTAAAGTCACCCAAATTAAGTTAAAATTTCACCAAAACTAAAAAAAATAGATATTAAAAATATAAAACAAAAGTGAAAAATCTTTTTTTTCAAACTAATCGAAAAACAGAATGCGGACATGACGTCACATGTTCCAAATTCAATGGTACCAACATAACTAGGTGTTTTGAAGAGACGATTTTTTATTCACTTTTAAATAACGATTTATAAATTCTACGTATCTAATAAAAGTTATATATTCAGAATCGGCGTTAGCTGATCTACATGAATACATATTTTTAAAGCCATCATATTTTTCACTGGAGTTCCTTATTATGTAGAAAAAAAAACATTTCATGTCGAAAAGCTGTTGTTTTCCTTTCCGTTTTGGAAACTTGTCAACCCACCCTCGTATGTGTACATCTGCACCTGTAATGTACACAAAGTTAAAGTGTTTCCTATATTTTTTACTGGGAAACTTACATCTAGACATTTCATTTTGTTTCTACTAACGAATTTTGTGCGAATGTGGTTTTTATTAAATCTATTTTTAGAAAAAAAATCCACTTTCAATTTTAAAAAAAAAGTTGCGTCAATTAACCCATTGTCATACCCACGTTACGGTGACATTTATATTATATTACATGCCACACTGTTAAGTTAGGGATCACCTCCTCAGTAGTCCGGCAGGATAAACATCAGTCCATTTGTATAAACTGAGGGTTGCTAGAAGTGCCTATGTCAGATTTGACCATTTGAATTAGGTATCAGAAAGTACTTTAAGATATCTCTTATTTTAATGCTATGAATTCTCAGTCAGTCGCCCAAAATTAATGAAATTGTGTAATGCAAATGTCAAATAATGTTTTCCTATTTTTTTACCCCAGTAAATTCACATATTTGACATAAGCACTTCATGAGTTAAATTACTATATAGAAAACTCTCTTAAATCAATATCAGTGATATGCCAGTGGGTGGGTTAACAAGGAGTAGAAACTGCAAAATATTATTCTCATTCACAAACGTATTTTCAATTGACTTTAAAGCATATTCAGGCGTCTCGTTCAAAACTCATTTTATGCACAAAAAATAATGCATTTGACACTAATTATAAATTCATTCATTTACTTCAAATAAGTTGAGATTCCATCTGTTACAACATGAAACAGTAGTTAAAGTTAAAAGGTTGAAGAACAAGGTCATAAAAAATCCATTGTGTTTTCAGTGAAACGTAACTTTATTTTTTTTTTCCTGACTTAAGACAAAATTAAAAGATTTATTTCATAAAACAAAATTAAATGTATTCACTGTATTGACGACTTAGAAATGTATTCACTGTATTGACGACTTAGAAATGTATTACGATAGTGTTAATTTTTAATCCAGTGTTGACGGCCCTCCAAGTTGTTGATTTGTGAATGTTTAAAGTGACAGAGTTTGTTTAATTTTACTATCTAAAATAATTACATAGATAAATAATGATATGCAATATAGAGCAGATTTTTTAAAATGAAAAAGTATACTTGATTTAATCATTAATTGTTAAGTAATTTTTACACAGTTCATAAAACTTACAAATCAAATTTTGCATCGAAACTGTCCAAAACATATAGATCATCTATCTAGTGTAAAACTGTGCCAAATGCCATTTCTTAGTTTTTGTATTATTTATTATTTCATATTCGGGTTCAGTAGGATTGTATCAATCTTTCTCCATAAAAAAAATTTGGGTCAAAATGACGTTAAGTTTTAATTTTTTTTTTTTTTAATATATATTTGAAATATTTTAGAATAATATTCTTTATAAATATTTATGTTTTAAGCTTGTTACATATGGTTTTTATGTTTTTATTTTATATATTGTATTTTTTTAAATGTTTTTATTTTACATATTTTGTAACCTTGTCTGTAAATTTTATGTTTTAAATAACAAGCTCCCGTTAGACAAACTACAAAAAAGTAGTTTATCGGGATTTTTTGAATTGTATTTATTTCTGTTGTAAAATAAAAATAAATAAAAAAATCCTCAATGACAAATCGAGTATTGTAAATGTAAAACTTTGCTAAGCACAATTTTACATTATTTTTTTAAAAAGAAATGGGTACTAAAGCTATTAATATTGCAAACGCAACAATGGCGGTGAGGATTGCGTTAAACTAAAGAATGACTGGTTTCCGTGATTATAGAGCAGTCCTAAATGCCACTTTTTATTTTAAAACTGATAAAATAAAAATTCAATATACATAAAAGGACACATTAGAAGAAACAAAAAACCTGAATTTATTCTAATCTCTCTCTCTATTCTCACTTTTAGGTGAAAGAAATCAGAAAAAAATACTCTCTTGGATAATTTACTGTTTGACATTTGACTCAGTTTTACACTAGGTAAATAAATAAACATTACGCAATGGATCTTTCTGGGTAAAGTGAAAATATTTAAGTATAATGCACATCATTTGACACTTTTGGGAATTGTAAATTAGAGAACAATTTTATATTGAATAAACAATTTTGACCTGTTCAAAACCGTGAATATACAGTTAATGTTAATAAAAAAAAATAGACACTGTGAGGAGACCTCGAAAAGAAGGTAAATATTACATTTTAAGAGTTAACATTACAAATAAAGAAATTTCTTCAAATAAAAAATAAAATAAAACGATAAAGGAATAATTTATTCATTACAATGTGACAAAATGATCTAATGAAACACGCTGCAAAAATACTTATCCCATGATTTATAACTTTTAATTAAAAAAAAAAACAAAATTGACATTTAAAAAAAAATATATATGAGGTGTGTTCAAAAGAAAAGGTGAATTTTCGCTGGCTGTGTACATTCGATTATCAATTTTTTTTTTTGTTATGTTGGTACACATATGTTTATCATATGTTAGGATTATCAGCCATTTTGGATCAGTGGTTTGTTTTTGACAACTGGAAAGGTTAGTCACGTTTTCTTTTTTCTTCGATTTTTTTTTTTTTTAAATTTTGCAAAAATCGAAAAACATCGATTTTTTGGATTTTTTGAAGAAATGCTGATAGACATAGAAAACAAAGCAAATCTAAAATTTCACTTTAATCGGACTGATGATGCCACAGAAAACGGCTATCAAGTTCCGACCAAAACTAGGAAATTCCTCCATAGGATTAACAATTTTTTTTCTAAAAAGAGTTTTTTTTTTTTGAAGAAATGCTGATGAGGACATAGAAAATAAAGCGAATCTAAAATTTCACTTCAATCGGACTGATGATACCTCAGAAAACGAAAGTAAATAAAAAATCGAAGAACACCCAAAAACGTGACTAACTTTTCCAGTTGTCAAAAACAAACCACCGATCCAAAAAGGCTGATAATGCTAACATATGATAAACATATGTGTACCAACATAACAACAAAAAAAAATCGAATGTACACAGCCCGCGATAATTCAAAATTCACCATTTCTTTTGAACACACCTCGTATATATAAATATACACATTAAAATAAATGGTAATTTAACCTCTGGAATGCCAAAGTTCTCGCCAAAAACAAATCCCCGTGTGCCAGCGGTAAAATCGCTTGTTTCGAGCCGTGAGCTAACTGATAGTAATTTCATAATTGCATATGCACTGCTGTTTTGCAAAATTATGTTTTTGTAATTTGTACCGCCTTACCAGTTAAGGTGATTACATTTTTATAAAAATTGTATATATCTATCATAAGTAGTTTTCCCAGAATAGCTAGTTATATTCAGAGAAATGATTTTCATCTCCCTCATTTTATATAAAAAAAAGTTAAATAAAGAAATGCAAAGATATATTTATGGTTTTATTATAGTTTCTTTGTTAAGCAAGTGTCTTTCAGAATGAAAATAAAATATGAAATTTTCCGCTAAATAAATATAGTAAAATGACATTGAAAATCATCATTGCAAGGTCGATGTCACTTACACAATGGCGACGCAGATTAAATAAATATATTTGCAAGTAACAAAACAACAAGTTAGAATAATAATAAGATATCTAGTATTTGCCAGGCGAATTAAATATATTTCAGTAAGCTAGGAGCATTTAAGGTTCAAAATACTATAAAACAGAGTCAAGTCGGGTGAGTTGCTAGCGAATGCCTATCCAGCATCGCTGGCACACGAGCGGTTAGAGACGTAGATCTTAAGGACAGATATTTAAGAAAAATGTTTCAGAACTGGGTATATTTAAATGGCAGAAGGTTAACCTCGTGGACTTTTTTTAGTTTCACAATGTTTCCTATGCAATTGTCTTTTACAAGATAAAACAATGTTTGCTGTGACAGATCGGCATGGGGAGGCTTTTAGCATAATCTAAGTGCGCCGATAGTTCAATGCTCTGAGGTTAACAGGGTTAAAATAATTTACATATGATTTTTTCAGGATTCGTCAGAAAGTAATAATAAAATTATGATAAATACTAGCATATGTATTGGTTAACAACATTAGATGTAAGGCAAGCAAAATATTGTGACACATATGCTTAAATTAAATCCCAGAAAATACAAACAAATTCTTTGCCAGGGGCACATTGAAATCACCCACAGATACATTAGGGATATTAACAGTGTCTCATCATAGTGATGGTTCAATTAAGTTAACAGAGAGTGAAAAATATGTATGTAGTGTATTTACAAGTACACACTCTTAAACATAAATTATACATATTTCTTGTAATGAAATAACTAGGGTATGTACATAAAAAAACAATAAAAACAAATAAAAAATAATTTCATATTATGAATATGAACTGTTCGGGATAAGAGCCGAAATACAAGAATAAAGTTATTGGCTTTTATGCCACAGCAACAAATATAAATAAGTGAATTTTTTGAAATTTTTTTAGATAACAAATTAAAATAGAAAACAAACTAATATTATAATATAATGCAATCATGACACATTTATTTCAGAAATGTGTAAAATGGAAAATCGTAAAACCTTTGAAGTCATTTTGCTTAAAAACTGGATGATGTAAAAAAATGCTAGCAGAATAAATAGACTGCAAAGCTCATTTTGGTTCTCGGTCTCACACAAATTCTAATATTTAAAAAAAGGCGAACACTAGTGTCACTATGGCACAAATTAATGTTAATGTCTGTGCAATATATATGCTTGTACATTTATCAGAACACGTCATGATGATTAAATAAGTATAGTATTTTATTTGGGTGAGGAAATAATTCATTGGTGGTACAATTTTAACACAAATAAAATTCGTAATTCGAGTACATGAAAAGTACAATAGTGCAGAAATATATATTATTATAGCTGTAAAATTTTTTTAATCATGATCTTTAAAAATAAAATAAAAGACAAAAGTTAATTTTATATGTTTATTTAAACAAAAATATATTACAATAATTTTCATCACAGGATTTTGAGAGGTACAGATTTATCAGATTAATTATAAAACCAAAAAACTACAGTGGAAACTCAAACACTCCTCCATAAAAAAAATATATATATTTTTAATAATTGTGTTTGTGTTAAAATCGCAATTGAAATTACGAATCAAGTATATTTATCCATAAATAGATTGAATAAGATTTTACGATACGGGTACATATTAAATTATTGAATTAATATATGCCCAGAGCAATTTGTAGGGGGAAAAAGGGCGGAGATTAGGGAAATGCATTCCATAGAGCCTGAAAACATGCTTATGCCCCAAACAAAAAAATAAGGAAAAAATAAAAATTGTCCGTAAGATTTTATAAAGTTAACAATTCTTTTTCTGGAAAAAAAAACAGTTACCGCCAAAAGACTGCATTTCCCTGCCAGAGAGATACACCGCTTTCGCCGAAGAAAAATAAATTGTTAAATTTTACAGCCGCTTTTGGAGAAAAAATATAATGATTTACCAAAAATGAGAAAATTCAAGCAGGTATTGGAGAGAAATTTTTATTAATTTGTAGAGTAAATTATTTGATTTGTTACAAAAATTCGAGAGGATATTATTACTGTACTTTGATTTGTTATAATCAGATCGATTTAGTGCACATTTATTTAAACAAGCAGGTTTCAAGACAAAATGGTTTTTAAAGATTATGGGAAGGCGTAAAATACAGACTCACAATAAGTAAAATACATATTTTGGTGTGGCCAAATTAATTTTTATTGAAATATATATAAATTTATAAAATAATGCCGATCAAGCTTTGAATTATTTTAACGATTTCTAGATATTCATACCATATCTGTGTCATATTGTTTGCAAAATGCGAAAAACACAATACAGGGGAGTGGAAGATAAATATTTATTTATGGCCAGTCAACAATATGTCATTTTCATGAGCACACTAAATGTTACCAAATAATTACGTATTAAATAATTATGTACATGATATTATGAAACAAAATACGTTTTTAAGAATAAAGCAATATTTAGGTTGTCATGCGGCCTTCACCTTATACAAATTTCATGTTTGATTAATGGTAGATTTATGTGTGTGGATTTTCGTGTAAAGTTTAATATCGAACAAAAAGGGTGCTTTTTTTTTAAAATTTAAAATTCATGATGTGACGGTAATCGGTTGCAATTTTTCGGTCTACATAGAAATATGTTATATTTTTACGAAATTATTTCAAACACTTAATTTGTGGGGCTAGTCGCCATGGTAATCAATCGGCTGCAAAAATTCGTTTAACACAGAGATATTTCGTATTTTTACAAATTTACTTAGAATCTCTCCATTTGAAGGGGCGGTTACGTAAGTAATCGGTAATGAAATTTTGATTTACAGGGAAATGTCGAATTTACTAGAATACCTGAATTTGACAAGCTGGCGGCGGAACTAAACTTTTCAGTGTTTTTTTTTTCTTATAATTTCGTATTATGTGGGAATTCAGTAATTCTAAATTTTGTTTTTGAGATCCTGTGGATTTAGAATTAACAGGGTTCTACTATAGTAGCAAATAAGCACTGACCACTAAAGGTGAGTTGTGGGCGTGTCCGTGTACCCGAAATAAGCTTAATTTTACCTCACTTCTGGTGAGATTCATCAAACATTGTCAAATATTGAAAATATCATCGGCCTGGCCTGTCTGAGGCCCCGACGTCGAAAGGTCTTACAGTTTTCTTTAAAAATAGATATACATCACACTTGTTGGGATAATCAGTTCAGTGCAAATAAGTCACCTAGTGCTCGGCATAAATAATTTAAGCGTCAAGTTTTCCGAGCACAAAAATTTTAGCACTGAATATTTTCCTTACCAAATACGGTTTGGATAAAAACAGAAATTTGAATGTACCCCTTTGTATGATTTTCCCAACCTCGTCTGTAGTTCATAATAATTTAATAACCAAAGAGGAGCGGAGTTCCACTGTAATGAAACTATAATTTAAAATACAAATCATTAGCAATTTTTTTCACAACAAGAAGAATCTCAGACTTACATTTCATCACAGCACAATATTATTCTCAAAAGAATAAATGGTTAGGAGAGGGGATCTGGGAAGTCTTATCATAGTATTACAAGAATTTCAACAAAACATACAAAAAGTACATACGAAATAAAGAGTATATTTTATAATAAACGTTAAATACACAATAATGCCTTTAAAATATATTTGGAAAATAAAGGTCTATTACATAAAAACATGACATTACACGATTAAAAAATTAATAAATAAATTGTAAAAACATAACCGTGTCGCCTAAACTCCTAACATCACAGCCATTTGCTATTTGGGGATACATAATAAATTTAATAATACGTATAATTTATTTTTAACACTACGTAATATGCATAGCACATCAGGCGAAACATTCTATTATTACAATAGCATAAATTTTAACATGTCATAAATAAATAACATAAAATAAATATTGTTTTTTTTTTTCATTACCTAATTTTAAATTGTAAATAAAACCATGATCATTTAAAAAAAAAAATTATCGGAAGCGCAGAGCTATTAAAAAAAACTTCTAGGCAATAATTTATTATTATATGAAGAAATTTATCCAGTCAGTATACCAATTAAGATCCTGTATATTATTATCTCAATATGAAAAATTATCTACAATAGGTAGCCACTGGACTCATAAGTTTTTTCTTGTAAGTGTGACTTATGGCAAAAATACCAAAATAAACATCATTGTAAGTTACTTACCGTAATTTATAGCGACTTACAGAAGTGGTGGGATTTTTTGACAGGTCTGCGCGAACTTACAGCTTTCTCACAGCTTATAAAATCAGTTTGATAAGATGAGACGCTTATCGAAAGTTCGCAATGACAACTAAACACAGAGGTGCTAAAAATCAAAAGGCGGGTTGTCATAGGATTTTTTTCTATAAAAACAAGTATTTTTATTATTTGAACTAAAATCTGAGATCGACTAAAAGAGTTTACTTAGATTTTCACCGGTTAGGAAATTAAATGCTGGAAAATTCTAAAGAAGCAACAGTTAAATTTTTTTTTTAATTCTTCACAATAAGACAAAAATTATAAGCATTAATTGATTTTTAAAAGTTGTCTTATCACTTAAAAAGGGGGGTTAAATAAAGGTAAGTTTCTATAACAATATAAACACTATGTATTTAAACCACAAATATGTTCTACGAAAACGAATGGAAAGAAAAAGAAAATAAATTATCTGACCCAATTTTTTTTTTTCAGGTAATTTTTTTTCGAAAATGAGCATCTTTCTTTTCGATTAGCCGTCTAATCCATTCTAACATGACGTATTCAAAGTCGGTTTGTCATTCGGATAAAATTAAAGAACTGCTGTTGGTCCTCCATTCGTAATTCTGTTGTTAACCAAACGAAATCCCCTTAGAATTTCTGCTTTCAAGTCAATTTTTAATCCAACACTTTCTTTGGACTCTTTAATATTTTTTTGACAAAATTGTATAAATTATGACAGCAGCAACTTGTTGTTGACGGGAAGCTATCTCACCATGAATAAACTTACAAATGTAATGGTCACTGTAAGCACTTACATGAGTTAAACTTCCGAATAACTTACGTGAGTATTAATTACCATAAGTTGGATGAATATGTAAACATACTTGTAAGTAACTTACGTAAGCTATAAATTTAATTTATAAGTGTAAAGCTAGCGTAAGGTGTAGATGGAATTTGCGACCAGGGGTAAATCGTAAAAGAAGCTATATCTCAGATTAATATTAGTGTTACTGGGCAACTGGGGATTATATTGATGAACAAAATAAGAATTTAAATGAGCTTTTAAAGAGGGAGGAATCGTCACTTATATTTTATGCACGGCACTAATGTCCTAGGTACGGGCCTGGTCTAGATATTATAACTGATGAATATCAAAACAGGATTGTGACCACATACATATAGGAATACTGACACCTGTCACCAGTAGAACTGCGACTCACATCGGGGAATATTGTGTGATGGAAGGAATGGTAGAGGGAAGGAGAAGGACAGAAAAACTTAGCTATAACAATTGAATTTAATAGTACAATTTAATTTGGCCATCAAAAACATTGATCATGGTTTAATTTACTCTCTCAACCAGCGGGGGCGACACGGTTTGCTATGGCATACCTGGACGGATATCCGGGGGGCTCGGAGGGGAAGGGCCTTCCGGGGTGGAGCAGGGGCCCTGACAGGGGGGGTGAGCGCAGGGGGCGGGGCTCTCGACTCGGGCCGCGGTACGGGGGGCCTCCTACATTGGTGAATCTGTAAAAAAAAATTATGACATTATTAATGAATGCATATGAAGACCAAAAGATTGTATAAATTATTAGTCATCGACTTAAGGTGTTAAGAGTGAAAACCAATATGATTTGGCATTTAATGATAGTGTCAATATAATCATAAACAAAAACATACCAATTAGAGTTCATTGTGTTTTTCAATGTAAAATCGAGGATATTAAAAATGTACGGAATAATTGAATTAATAAGTACCTACTCAATTTTCGAACCATTTAATATGAATAAACCGTAGAACTTCCTTACTTTGATAAACAACGAAACCTTATTTTTTTATTTTGATCTTGATCTGAAAAATGTACATGTCTCTTTTCTTTTCCATATATTAATGTATTCCAATATTCTCTCTAATGGAAATAATGTCCGATTTTATGCACATGTTGAAAATTCAACTCATTTTAACACTCGCAGATGAATTTGGTGATGAAATTATCACAACCTACAACTAGTTTCGTAACTTTTATCGGATAAAACTTTTTCAAATGTAGTCAAATTTCATATGCAACATTATTTTATGAAAAAATTGACATATTTCCACGGAAATTAAAACTTATCACAAAAATTGTTAATAACAAAAAAAGACATATTTTAAATATTTCCAGGTAAAGCATTTAGATCACGATGGTCACTGATACGTCTGACAAATTCTGATTTGCCAAGTAATATTTCAAAAGAATATGATATTTTCCGTGATCTCAATATCATAACGGATTTTTTTCAATTGACATTGCTTAAATCGCATTCCGAAAAACAAACCAGTCAAACTTGAGATATTGTGAGATAGGTGGGTAGTTGAAAATGTTCATAAATGGGAACTGCGAGATAATAATGTTGAAACATGATTTCACCTGAAAAACAGAACGAGTAAAGATTTAAATACTATTAAAAACGTAAATAAAAGAGACGGCGATTTTTTTAATTTTTTTATAATAACTTTTGAACATCGACCAAATTCAAACAAAACGAATAGAGAATGATTTGTGTTTTCGAAGGGGTGAGTAACTAGGAGCCGATTTCACATTTACGTAAAGGGGATGTTTAGCCCCGCTGATGGGTACTAGTTAACTTAACTAATAACTTGACAGCTGCAGGTGGTGCCGACACTCTCATTGTATCTTTCTCACACAATATTGCTCTATATAAACTGAGTGAGTGAGAGAGTGACGTCCCTGTGTCTGACTTACTATCTTAATGTGGCTACACCGCGGGGTGGCGACCGGTGGAGCGGGCACCACTATTTGGCGGCGTCTAATATTCCAGATTAACTCTCGTAATTTATGGTGGCATAATAAAATAGTGTTGACTTTGCAGAAAAAGGTTTGATCCAGGTAGTCTAATTTTGGATTTAGGCGATATTTTCAAGTATGAAACAACTAAAAACCGGGGGTAGAAATTTTTTAAAATGGTAAATTGGGGGAATTATTAATATGACAACATATGGAAAAAAATAGGACCGCAGGTTTTTGATGTAAAAAGCGGGAAAACGTGATATAGGCGTACCGTAAAAGTGAAGTTTTACTGCAATATAAACTGAATAATTTACAAAACTAATCTTCACCAGATTCATAGTGGACAGTTAGGCGAATCTAAATAAAGGTACAGAGTAGCTTACTATTTATCGTAAGCACTATAAGCTGGATAAGGGCTTCAACCCAAAAATCTGTTAAGTGATAGTAAGAGCAAAACCAACCTTGGTCTACCGGGGCTGCCCTGCATGGGTCCCCTGAGGGGGGATCTGAACCTCGGCGGAGTCCTGCGTCTGATCGGGGGACGAATGTCCCGGGCGGACACCGAACGACTCCGTGAACGGGATCTGGAAAAAGGGTTTTATTAGTCCACCATTTTAACATTAAAAAATGCCTACATCTTGACAAATTGTGTGCAATAATCATTGTAAATTCAAGACTTCTTATGTTTATAACAAACTTTATAAGTGGATTTCACTGTATATAATTTAATTGTGTCATTCATTAAATGAGTACTACTAACAAATAAGCTTTTACATATTAGGATATGTACACTATAGTGATGCAGGTTTAAATAATTTGCTTAAACAAACAGTAAGAATACGTAATGAGTACAAGTAAAGTAAACAGTAGAAACCCGATAATTCGAAATCCAAGGGACATCAAAAACCAAATTTCAAATTAACAAATTCTCAAGTAAATTAATAAAAATAAGACACATATCCTTGTAAATCCAATTTTTGCGGTCGATAAACGTTGCGGTCGGGCCTACAAATTCAGATACTCAAAGTAAATTAGTAAAAATACAACATTATTTTTGTGTAAATCAAATTTTCGCAGCTGATAACCGTCGCGGCCTGGCTTACAAATTCAGATATTCGTAAAAATAATTAATACTTCAGTGTAATTCCGATTTTCGCGTCCGATAACCGTCGCAGCCGGGTCTATAAATTCAGAAATTGAACGTAAATTCGTAAAAATATGACATTATTTCCATATAAAACGAAAAATCGAGGCTGATCGGCAATCGGCACGGCCGGCATTCTGATTCAGAATTACGAAATAATATACGAATTAGAATGATGAATAACCGCGAAAATCAACATTTTTACCGTGTTTTATCTCTACTGCCAGTCAGATTAAAATTTACAAAATTCTACGACATATTTTCACAAACCGAATTTTTTTTAAATAAACGGACAAATTTTCGTATGCGGACCAAAACAAATTTCGAAATACGAATTAATGAATTTTTCGAATAAAAACAATTTTGTATGAAAAAATATTTCTGGGGATATTATTTAGGCAAATTCAAATTATTGAGGTTTGAATTAATGCGGTTCTACTGTAGTAAATAAGTACATTAACATTGATTGAAGAGATATGATATAATAGCCTTTTGTATCTACATTCCGTGCAATTAAATACATCAGCCACTTGTCCGTACGTATTATCAACTGCATGCAATCTTGAAATAAGAAACGAGGTAACTATCTAAATATAAAATAAATTATGTATTACCTGCTCAGAGAGAAGGACTTGGATCTCCGCTCCCTTGAGCGCCGCCTGATGGGGGCTGAAGGGGGCCCCCTACGGGGTGGTGGACTGCGGGAGAAGGAGCGTACATACTTCTCCGGAACCCTGCGGAGCCCTGAACGCACTGACACAGGTCGGGAGCGTGATCTGAAAGAAAATAATTTTTTAGTTTGGGAAATTTAATTTTACTGTGATGGCAGTTATGTCATTTTTTAAAGGTTTATCAATGTCACAACACCTAGATCAAAAATGTCCCCGAGTTGTAGATACTCTCAGTATCGTCCTGGTGAAAGCTACTTTTCAGAATCGAAACGTTGCTTGAAATGGCATTAGCCACATTTGGTGACCATATCTGAAGTCAGGTAAATCCCAACCTTCCTCTTTTCCACCTCCTTCCCCTCCCCATTTCCTCAGCCTCACGACATACCCCAATCGAGGACGTCGTAATCCAATTGACTCCCTGAACAGTTGGGATGCTTGTGATAACCACTTTTAAAAAAAATTCCAATATGAATAGAAACCGCACTCTTCATAGGCAGAATTCGTAAAGTTGGGGAGGGGACTTGTGTCAAGGGTGTAACTTCACCAGTACAGCACATACAGCAATGGCTTGATATTGTTAAATACCTACTAATTAATCTTTTCAAACAGGCAGAGGCTATAAAGCTGTAAGTGCCTCAAAAAAAGAAGAGTGAAAATAAAAAGTACAAAAAAATCAATTAAAAAAGGTATAAAACTTTAGAAAATTTATTTTTCTCGAGGGCATACAGAGCGTTATAGTCTCTATTGACTGACACCCCCATAGTCATGCAGATACTGTTAAAATATAGGTAGGTGTTAAAAAATTGATCCAGAGAAAGAAAACAATCTATTAGCATTCCTCTGACTTAAAGTTTCAGGCATTCGGGCACTAATCTATTCTCTTTTATAATAAAGGTCACATTGAATGCACCAACTACCACGGCACATTACGCATCAACAAATCATATGGGATCCTCACCTTGAGTACGGAGTCCTTGACCTGACCCTGCTCCGACTGCGGGTCCTTGACCTCGTGAATCTTGATCTGGACCGTGACCTGGAGATGGAAGGCGGAGACCTGGTGCGAGACCTTTTCTCTCTCATCCGGGCGCGCTCCTCCTTCTCGCGGATCATGCGCTCAAACGCTTCCAGAGGGTCTTCTGGAACTCTGGAAAACAAAAATTCAATTGAATGAGATACATACCTTTATTAAATTCACTTAATTATCGTACCCAACTTCACATAACTCCTATCATTTGTATTAGCGTCTTGCAATATATCGTAAGGAATAAATACAGTTAGCTTCTTTTTTTTTTCAATTAAACATGTATGAAAACTTAGACCAAGCCGTATTTAATTTTTATAATCTAACTGCATCTCTTTATATGGTCTATAAATAATGTGTTATGATAGTGTCCAAAAAAAAAAATTTATTAATATAGGAATAATGTAAGAATAGGAAGTAAAATTTGTACAGCGCCCTTGAGGTGATTTTTCACAAAAACGGCGCTATAAAAATCATCCGATTATTATTATTATTATTCCGGGTTCTTTAATTTGATAGATCCTGCCTAAAAACACTTCAACATTTTAAAGTAACCAAAGAGTTCCGAATGCATAATTATTAGATAGCAAAAAAACAGGATATTTTTTCAAAAAAATTCTCAAGTTGATAGTGTTTTTGTTCAAATCGAGAAAATATAAATTTATTTATGAGTATAAATTTTATGGTGTTTTTCTCGGAATGATGTAATGATAATTTTGAAAATACAAAAATCGAATTACCACAGTTCCGATAAGTAAATATTTTTAAAAGATTTGGGGAAGTCATATTTTTATCGCCTTCTCAAATATAAAAGATAAACAACTTTGAATAATAAAGAATGTGACAGAATATTTAACCGGTCAGTGGCTGGGTCCCACCCAGGCATCGTGAGTTCATTTTCTCGGCTGACTAAGTCCTCTATCACGATACAAGCAATATTTTCAGCTTACTGTGATGGTAGTAGGAGATTTTCAAATATTGTTAGGTTATTCGTAACCTGGATATGTTTGTCTATCTTCATAAAAATATAAATAAATTTACCCAGATGCTCCTTGAATAGGGGGTTCCCTAATGCCAGGGGGCAGAGGCTGATACTGCTGCTGAAAAGGGGCCACAGGAGGTCCATACATGCGGGGGCCTTGTGGTGGACCTCCTCCATAGGCACTAGAATAAAAAGTTACAAAATATTTATACGAAAATTACAACTTTCAAAAGCAAAATAATTATAATATTTAGTTCATTAGGTCGTGCAATTTATGTGTTGACAGTGAGATAAAGTAAAAGAAATGGGCAGGACTTATTGCTTGGAGAAAGATGAACTGATTAATGAATATCATAATTTAATGGTACCCAAAAGAAACCAAGAAGGCTCAAAGTCACCATGGATTGATTGCCGGATTCTTGTGGTTTAAACGCTAAGGACTACGAAGCGTGAGAGCAGTTTGTGTAGGTCTTAGATGGTTGCTGATGATAACGTCACTAGGTCCATCAACAGCAATCTATCAAATTGAAATTGTAGCAGTGGGATAAAACAAATACAGTGAAACCCTCTTATAAGGTTTTCCAGTGTAGCAGATGCTCCAAAGGATCGAAAAAACAAAACTTCTGAAGTGTGTTTCACTATGATGTGCGTTCTTACTTGTAGGGCTGGTTAATTAGGGGTTGTCTGTGTTGAGGGAGGTACACTCCGGGAGGGTGGGCATATTCTGGACCCTAAAAAAAAGAAAAAATATCTTATTAGGGTTATACTTCTTCATATAAATATATGTAAAATGGCGAGAGCCATCTTCAAATCTCACTAATTGTGGTGAAACGTTATGATCATAATGTTAATTTTTAAGTTTATCAAGGAATAATAATTCTAGCCATTATAGAGAACAAATAATATTATGTAATAGGAGACAGAACTCGAAAGTATTAACAGATTTCTTATCTTAAAGGTTTTTTTTTACGTCGTTCACCGAAAAGAAAATACAGTAAAACCCCTATTTTACGTTTTTCAAGGGACTGAAAAAAAAATACTTTAATGGAGGGAAAATGTAAATCGGGGAAATGAAAAAACAACTATTTCTTTTTAAATAATCTGTTAATTTTTTTGGTTGAAAAAACAATACATATTTTATTTTTATAAAAAAAAAATGATGTAGGTAGATTAGTTGAGTATTGAAAAAAGACATTTAATTTTTTTTTATTCAAAAATCATTTTTGTTGAATTTTTTTGTATTGAAAAAATATTTCATATATTATTAAAAAAAAAATGTAGATTAGTTTGTTTAATTTTTTTTTTCTCCAATTCTTTTTCAATTGTATATATACATTTAAAAGTTTCGTTTTGAACCCCACAAGTGTGACAACTGCGCCGGCGGATTGTCATGTGCGCGTCCAATCACGGCACAGATAGCTAAAATTGAAAGTGGGCGGCCAATCAAGGCGTTTGCGCCGTACGGCCGACCAATCACGGCACGACAGATAAACATGTGTCTTCTGCGCCGACTCATTGTCAAGCGCGCGTAAATCACACATTTTGAATATTTTCGACGTAAATTGGGGAAAAAAACGTAAAAATCGGGTAATAAATGTACTAAAATACATCGGGACTGAAATAATAACACGTAATTGGCGGGAAAACGTTAAATCCGGGGACGTAAAATACGGGTTTCACTGTATTTTCCAAATCAAAAATATAAATTACATACAAAATGTCTTTTAGTTTAATATTACCCTGTATTCATTTTTAGTCAAGCTGGGATGAAACGTTTTCCGAGATTATTGTATTTAAAAATTTAAATTCTGTGTGAAATGTATAAAACAAAGGATTTATTGGAAAAGGGGCAGATCGAGTCAGTTAAACATGTGCTTATTTGTAAAACACATAAAAAAAAGAAATGACATTTTGGAATATTGTGTTGATCTGATTTGAATCTAATGGATATGAACACTTTCCGAAAAAGTGGTGTAAATAGAGTTTTTGCATCGATTACCGTCACGGCTAGCCCTTCAAATTCAATATTATAAGTAAAATATTCAAAGTAAAATTGTATGAAATATGACATGTAAATCGAAAAATGGCAGCTGATTACTGTCACCTTTAGATATTTAAAGTAATTTCATAAAAATATGACATATTTTCCATGCAAATCGAATTTTCGGGGTCGATCACCATCACTACCGCAGCCTGTCAGATTAAGATTTACAAAAAAATAATACAAATTAGGGTGATGCATAACTGCGTAAATCAAAAAATTTCCAGCATTTTACCGCCACAGCCGGCCTTGTCAGATTCAGACTTACTAGATTATATTATTTATTTTCGAACGAATTATTTTTTCCGAATTACACTGACAAATTTTCATGTGCGAACCAAATTAAATTTCGAAGGATTTTTTTTTGCAAATAATTCTAATTAAGCATTTTTTCAAATTATCGGGGTTCTACGGTACATTAATTGGATTCAATTACGTACATTGATTGGATATTCGTATATTCAATGGATTGGATTATGTACATTGATTAAATTGGATTGTGTATATTGATTGGATATTCGTATATTTAAAGGATTGGATTATGTACATTGATTAAATTGGATTGTGTATATTGATTGGATATTCGTATATATTTAAAGGATTGGATTATGTACATTGATTAAATTGGATTGTGTATATTGATTGGATATTCGTATATATTTAAAGGATTGGATTATGTACATTGATTAAATTGGATTGTGTATATTGATTGGATATTCGTATATATTTAAAGGATTGGATTATGTACATTGATTAAATTGGATTATGTACATTGATTGTATTCTAGGTAGGAAAATCTCTGGATAGGTATATTAAGATTAGTTTAGGTTAAGTCATATACTGAAAGTAGAAATCGAATACAAACAATAAATAGTATGAAACAAAAGAGACAACTCAAAATAAGCACAACATGGATAATTCAATAAACATGGTTCACCAAAAGAACTACAGGCAGTTGGACAACCTGCGGCATGAGGTGGCTAGACGGCACTACAAGGTGCTGCACCAGTGGGGTGAGAGAGGGCGGGGGCGCCACCAGTGGGCGTGGGTCCCCCTCGCTCACTGTGGGCGTGCCAGCCCGCCCCTCTACGTTGGCGTAGCCCTGGAAATACATATTTACATGCAGGTAAATATGCCAGGTAAACGAGGGACTTTATTGACTAATTTAAGGTTTATTGAATTAATAAAATTGCTGTTGAAAGTGATGCTTGTATGCCGTGTTGAACCCTTTCACCGATTTACCAATGTATATATGTACTCTCAACATCACCCTAGTGTAAGATCACCATTCAGAAACCAAACATTGCTTGAAATTGTTTTAGATGACCTGAAAAGCCAGGTGTTTCCCAACCTTCCTCTACTCCATCTTGTTTACCTCCCATTCCTTTCAGTCTCACAACACACCCCATTTGGGGAAGCCATGGATCCACTGACTCCGGTCAGTAGGGACCCTTGCGTGGTTTTCACAGTAAAGAAAAATAGAATAAGGGGCGTTTGTGGCACTCTTTGCATTATATTCATATGCTATTTAGACCCATGACATGACCTGCCTCAAACATCTGATGTCTTCCTGGGGCACCCCTGATGCCTACTCCTTCCATATACTTCAGAGTCAAAAAATTTCCTGACATCGGTGCTCAACTTCCAAATAATTCTTACCGTATGAGAGTTAGGCGGAGTCTCCATTCCTGGTGGCTTCAGGGGAGCCCGGTGTCCATGGGGTGGCACACCTGAAATTTAAACAAAGCTATTGAAGAAAAAACAATAGTTTAAACTGGCAATGTGACAAAAATGGAAATGAAAAATATGAAGATATTCACTTTGCGATGCATTATGAGAGTAGTGATGTTCTGCGACTTGGTGACATTAAACATTCTGAGATTACACTCATGCCCCATACATGCACTTTTGGGATGATGATTCAATAAATTATCCTTTTTACAGCATTCCCGATGCGTGCACATAGAAGTAACACTTTTTTTTAAACCAATGCATGCATGTAGCGTTAGGTTAGGATTTTTTATACAATGGTAATGAAGTTTTGTCATCAATTTTGGTGAAAAATAGCAAAAATGGTTAATTTCGGTAAAATTACGTTAAAACGGGTAAAAAAAAAACCATTCAAAATTGACAATTTTATCAAAAAATTGTAAATTTGGTTAAGATTCAACAATTTACAAATCAAAACTCTTTTAAGACCTAGTAAACATCATGCATTTAACATTAACGTTATTATTCGCAGTCATTACCGTACGGCTGACTTTGCCTCGGCTGTCTCTCGTAATCATCAGTATGTGCATGGGGATGATTGCGATGTTGGTGATGATGATGAAGATGTTGGGATTGGGAGTTATGTTGATGCTGCGACGCAGGAAGTTTGCCAGCGAGGTCTCTGTTCCCGCTATCTCTATCTCTACCGTTGTTGGAGGCGTAGGGGGCACCCGGCGGACGAAGTTGGGGAGGCGGCTGCAGGGAGGGCACTTTCACAGTGATGTTGTCGTCGTATGAGCCATCAGAGTCTTCGAGGGTATCGTCGCGGGAGGCTCGGCGCACGGGGGCAGTCTCAGCTGCTAGAAAATGATACATATCTATTAGAAAGAAATTGCTCCAATTTTCTTAAAAATTAGGGAGGAATTCAATGGCACATCTTCACTAAAAACAATTTTCTACTTTGCTTGGAAACGGAGAAGAATAGAGAGGAACTAGAAGGTATGTTACTGAGAAGAATAGAGAGGAACTAGAAGGTACATGTTACTGAGAACAATAGAGAGGAACTAAAGGGTGCATGTTACCGAGAAGAATAGAGAGGAACTAGAAGGTACATGTTACTGAGAAGAATAAAGAGGAGTTTGAGGTTACATAATCTGTGGTCTAAGGTCAATATATGTCAAAGTGTGACATTGAAAACTTAATGAAACAACCTAAAAACAAATGGATCTTATATCAGCACTGAACTTCTGGCAGGATCCCATTTACAAGCAATCAAACTGATTCTAGATGTCTTAAATTGCTAAAAGTAATTTTTTTGGATTTTACCGTTATAATATATTTATTTTTATTTGATATCTATGTATGTACTATGCGTATGGAACTTGTGGGATTGTACCACTCTTCCCTTCCCGAGATTTGGAATAATAATTTTTTATTTTTTATTTAAAAAAATGACTAAGGACAGCCACCTTATAATACAGAACAGATATTGATTGCAGTTGAAACGAATGAGGTTCTTAAAGCTAGAAGAGGATTGTTTTACTTTATGCAAACTTGATCCATGTATTTAAAAAAAGAGAGGGAAAGGAATGTAATGGCATCATTTAGATATAAGGTGTGATGAAAACAACATTAATCCAGACGGAACAAAACAAACCTGTCTTAGATGCGTTCTCGGGAGTGGGTCCATTGGTGAGCGGGGGATCTTGCTCCTTATTCTCCATCTGCGGAGGGGTAACACTGGCCTGAACCGGAACGGGGTCTGGAACCACTGGCTTTGGAGGAACTGGCAAATAAAAAAAACCAACACTCAGATTTATTAAGAAAAAAGCAGCATAATTTTTTTTGTACATGTTTTGGTGAAACTTCATAGATCACATATGCGACATCTGCAAACGGAGATAGCAGACAATGGATCACATATGCGAGAGCCGCGTGAATCAGGAGGATTTTGGGGTAAAAATTTGGTGAATGTTCCATTTACCTTTAGCCACGGGAGGTGGTCTTGGCCTAGGACAGTAGCCCGTGTGATTCCTGAAGGTGGCCACCGAGTTTCTCAGGAACCTGTTGGGGATCAGGGTTCCCGGAGAGATGTCCTTGTCCCGGCAGTCCGGACACTCGTGATCTTCTGACTCCAGGAGCACGCTGCGGATACCTGGATAAAAGAAAAATATCATTGATTATTTTCATTGCATTATTGACGCAGGATGATAATGTTTATTTTATTCTCCTACAAATAAAAATGAACATTCTCAGGTTACAAATAATCTGACAATATTTTCAATCATTATAGGGGGAAAATGTTCCTTGGCAATGATGGAAGACTTGGTAGAAAACCGAAGCATTTACAAATTCAGTTACCAAAGAGTCATTCATACCGCCTTGGTTTTGCCAAATGGAAGATGTGGCAATAAGGATATAAACTGGGTAAAAAAAATGGGGAAAGTGAGTGGGCAAGCTCTATCCAAAATTAATTATTCCAGACATCTACATACATATATGCAAAAAAATAAATTATGTATACGGAAAATTGAAGGCAATATTGGACAGATTTTGATAAATGTCATATCCAAAGATTTTTTATTTCAATTATAAGCATGCCATTGTACTTCATTGAAAATGCTGTAAGGAATTTTAAAGACACCCGGGTTCTCATAATACCACATAACTCATTGGTAAGCAGTAGGCTTGAGAGTGAGTTGGTGGTTTGGAGCCCACATCAGGTGTGAATTCTCTCCAACATCATTCCGTAATATTGGAGAGAATTCAGAAGAAATTTTTGAGATTTTACTACTTGAGTACTATCCTACCTACTTTCTCTTAGGTATGCTCGGAATGAACCATCTGCGGGTCAGAAGGGATGTACACATTGTACATATTTCTTCAGACTGATTCGCGGATGGTTTGAAAACTCAGCTATCATGGAGAGCATTAATTTCTATGTTCCCGATGGTTATCTCCGTCACCGATAGCATAGACTGTTTTATCTCCCGGTCTGCAAGACCAACTTGCCAATGGTCATGCCGGTGGGAAGAGCAATCTCGCTGTTAAATAGAATCACTTCGTATCACAATATTTTGTATCAATGAAGCTGCATTTAAACAGAAAGCTTTATTGCTATTTATATAATACCAGTATGTGTTGTATGCAATTTACATTATATATGTCTAAGTTGTTTCTTTTAATTTTTCTTATTTTTTTATAAGTTATTATTTTGCATGTTGTATATCTTATTTAATACTATCTTCAAAAATGCCTTAAATGTAATTTTTTTTAAATGAATAATGAATAGGCCACTTGCACGCATTTTATAATGGCTTGGAAAAAATCGTGTGGATAGATGTTTCTACTAAAAACCTACAAAAAAGTAAAAAAACAATTAGAAACTTGTACTTTTTTAGTAATAAAATAATCAAATCAGGTTGTTTAGGTTGTGACGTCACTAAATAAAAATGTCTGGCTCACGATTTTATTTATTTATTTTTATAAAATTCCAGATATTTTTTTAAATATAGCAACACTGAAACTTCCGGTCACTTTTGACGTTTTATAACATCAATTTTATGGGAATGAAAATGAAATGTCATAACAAAACAGTTGGTATATTTTCTGTATTCTAAGATATGCGAAAAGCTAAAAATAAAACATAATTACATTATGTTTCCGTCAATTATTTGTGCAATAATTATATTTTAACAACGTTTTGTCATGTAAATATAATTGTTTATATTCAGTTATAAGTACCTTTCTGTTTTTAGTGTGTTGTTATTAATTAACTTATATTATATATATTAGTGGTGGGCGAAGCGGCTCAGTTTAGTGAGCCGGATCACTAAATCAGCTCTCTGTAAAGACAATCCACATGAAAACTGGACGAAAAAAGTATCATGTAAGAGCATGAGGACTTCTTTAGGAGGGCGAAGGGAGCGAGGGAGAGGTGCGGGGGGATGCGAACCGTAGTTCAATCGAGCTGGATCACCGAACCGGTACACTACAGAGAGCTGATTTAGTGATCAGGATCACTAAACCGAGCCGCTTCGTCCACCACTAATATATATATATTAAAGATACTTTTACGATCTTGGAACCTACAGTAGTAGATCCATGTATACAATAAATTCAGCGTCCGCTCCGCTTCCGTCCTACGTATTTGAATTTTGACAGATGTGACATGTGGATGTGTCAAAAGTAAAAGTGAATTTGACGTTTGAAGGAGAACATTGGACTTCCGACTTAGCAGTATAATGATGGGAATACAAAAGTTAACAAAATCGAACTACATAAATATATGAGTATAGTTTAAATCTGGAAGTAGGATAATAATATCAAACAAGATTAAGGTAGGTATGCTTAAGTACAAGAATGTTCGGCAGTATGAAATTCTAAATAAACTTTTTAAAAGCCATCCTTGTTTTTAATATATTTTATAAATTTTATGACCTAGTAAATTGTTTTTTTTTTTTTCTTAAATAGTTTTTGGGGATATTGTGCCGTGTTGCGATTCCTCCTCTTCTCCTCCGCTGCTTCCTCCCATCATCAGGGTAGATATGACACTGTAATGTTGTTCGAAACGTTGGCTACAGGAGGAGGACGCGCAACACGGCATATCCCAAAAACAATTCAGGAAAGAATACTTCTGGCCGTGAAAACCTTAAAAACCCTTTTAACTTGTTTTTAATGTTTCACGTTGTTAATAAACCTTTCCTTTTTGCGAGTTTACCTTGTTCATAACACGTTTAATTTAAAACCTCATAGTGATTTTTTATCATACATTTGGTAGATCGAATTTTTTGAATGAGCTGATTTTTGTAAAATATTTGGATTAAGTGAAACAGTAATGATCCATAAAGTGGATAAAGATTTTTATGTTTAACATTTTTGCTACACTTTGTTATTCTCCTCTGCCATTTGTGTGGAATTCCTCAGTTTTATCTGGATGATTTTTGGCTATTTAATTTATTTTTTTCAAACCCACAAATAATGTTTATAAAAAATGGTCCGATTTTAGGGATTGAAATTTTCAAAAAATCGCCATGGCTTAAAATTTTTATATGTTGAAAAAAATAAAAATTATACAGAATGTCTTATAATTTTTGATTAAAAGGATTTTTTTTTCAAATATGATGGAAGTGGCCTATTGAATATAGCATTCCCGATTTGCGAAATGTTATGAGGCTTAAGGACATTGGGAGAAGGAGGTGGGCAAAAGAAAGTTTTGGAAGTACATGACTATACAGATCTGGTCACTAAACACAACTTTCAAGCATTGTATTTACCAATTATAAAACCTCCCCCTTTGCCCTCTACCTATAAACGCGAGGATGACTTACATTCATCACAGAAGGAGTTCCCGCAGCAGGGTATCATGACGGCATCGGTGAGTAGGTCCCGGCACAGCGAGCAGAGCAGGTCCTCAGGGATCTCCTGGCGTGGGGCGTCATTGGCTCCGCTGGCTGCCTCCACACCGGAATCTGACGCTTGGTACGCCTCACTGCAAAGAAGCAATACAACTCACATTAAATCTTTGTCGCTGAGCAGATAAGTGCACTGTAGCCATTGCTGCCCACAGACAAAGACCTAAAAACTACCAAGAATGCACTAGCACCACTAGCAGAAAACGTCCCAGATGCTGTTATCCAAAAACAATGACAATTGTAACTCTAGACTCAGATTAGGTACATCTCTTGACCGTTTGCTTATTAGTGTATTGTGTATTGATCTTAATTTTGTTTGTTTGTTTTTGTAGCTTTATTTAGATGTAAGCAAATTTTCATACATCTAGTAATAAAAAACATATAAGATACATAATAAAATAAATAGAGTCATAAAATTATAACAGAAAGAATACAGTAAATAGTAATATAGTAAGTACATACAATGTAATATACATTATAATAAACTACCTTCCATAATAGGGTTATTCTGACTATTATTCCTTGTTCATTCTATAGATGCCATAAAATAAGCTGTACATTACAAATGAATAATGGTAGGCAGGATTAAGTCTTACTGGTCGACCACGGGAACAGCAAATTCTCCGGTGGGGGTCATCATGGCGCCGGGAGCCTGCGGCCCTTCCACAGGTACCATGAAGCTCTTGGGGATGCCCGTGCTCCTTCTGATGTCTAAGGCCTCCTACAAGATACAAAAAGATTATATATTACAAACGACTTTTGTACAAATTTCGTAAATATATTACATTAAAAGAGTTTATAACGACAGCAAAATTTGTTTTTCGGTATCTCCAAAAATGCTTTCAAAGCAAAGTTGGGAAAAACTTATTGCCGTGACGTCACCCGTCACAATTCAAATAGCAGTAACGGATACTGCCACGCCTTAGATATCTATAACCGTCAACTGTTTTATGAACCGTCATGATGTCACACGTTTATCGGTCGGCCAGCGAGATTTTCAACATTTTGACAGACACGTCGGTAAGTACTATGTATTGAGTATTTTTTTTAAATTCAAAAAGTTCTCTCCTCGGCTTGCTCTAATTAGTATTAATAAATAGATGTTACATTAGCCGGTAGCCTTCGTATATAGGAGAAAATTGCATTCCGTTTAGCTGCGCATGTTTAAAAATTTATTTTTGGGTACTATCTAATGCGTTTGATCCAAGCAAATATTGATTGCTGTAAGTAAATTTGTACTTACAACTATGCCTTTGTCAATATTCAATCGAATGTTATATTATAATTGTGAAGTTAATAATGATTATGCACGAAAGATAATGCAGTTGTTGTACGGAACGCACCGTGACGCCAGGCCGACTCGAGCGTTCATTCCATAGAATTCGAAAAACAAACCTACTATTGAGGACCGTTAAGGAAAGAAAGAAATTCAACATGTAACATTAAATGACGCAAAAACTAAATACATTAAATTTAAAATCCACAACAAGAAGACAGATAACCTCGACACAAACCTAAACATAAAAATTCACAAAAACTGCTTAAACGTGAACCAAGAAGTTTCTTGCAACTGCCCAAAATTGAATGAAGTACAAACAATAAAATACCTAGGAGTAATTATTGATCAAAACTTAAATTGGAACTCCCAAGTTGAAAATGTAAGCAACAAATTAAAAAAACTAACTTATTTTTTCAAAACAATAAGAAACATTTTAGATAAAGAACAACTAATTAAAATTTATTATGCCTTAGGCCAATCTCATCTTCAATATGGTCTTATCGGATGGGGAAATTCATGCGATTCCACTATAAAACCAGTTATCATAGCTCAAAAGGCAATTTAGAAAATTATTCTTAGAGTCCCCATCAGAACTCCGACACTACAGACTACGTTTTTAACGGCCTGAATTTAATGTCTGAAACAATTATATACAAAAGATATTTTAATTTACACATTCAAAAATCAGAATAACTTTACACATACAAACTTGGATCGATTCACAAGATCCGCATTACAACTTACATTCCATCAACCTACAACAAAAACTACCTTTGGACAAAGAAATTTGCAATATTTCTCTACAAAAGTATTTAACATCCTCCCTCTGGCAATAAAAATCATTACAAAATTAACCGAATTCAAAAAAAGTATTAAGATATGGATTATGGACATGGGAAGGAAGAATATAGATATGATATTGCAACCAAACAGGGTTTAAAGGTCACGGCATTCTTTCTAATAATTTTTTAGAATTCTTATTAATCTTATTGCATTATCATGTTCCTGTAGCAATATTTTAATATAATTACGAAATCTTACTTAATTTTTTTTATCAAACTTAAAATATACTTGACCAAATTCATATTCTTATTCTTTATATTTTCATATTAACCATGTACAATGTGACCTTAGAACGGGGTACCCCAGTAAGGTTACATTTTTTGCGAATTTTTTGTTAAACTTTAAGAAATAAATAAATAGAGAATTGTATTGGAGAATTTTCAAAAATGATTGAAAGTTTTTCATTGTATAGGTAATATAATACAGTATAATCTCGCTAATCCGGCACTTCACTATACCGGAACGTCCAGTAATCCGGCACTAAAACAAGAGAAACGCGTATATGATTCTATTTCGTTCCATCTCCCTAGTATCAGTGAGCTTGCGAGCATCGTCGTTTACACACGCACTATAAGTACATTACGTAACTGTAGCGTTAATTATTGTTTAATTGTGGTTTTATATCCCTAAAAAGTCCATATTATGGCTTCGAGCAGTACGAGTAATAAAATAAAACATAAGACTGACTTTACGGAAGAAGATGGACATTTTAAAGAAGGTGAAAACATGTGCAACCTTGCTAAAAATATGATGTCGGAAGTGCTACTTTGTACGATATTAAAAAGAAGAAATTAAAGAAACGAATTTTTATTTAGTTTGCCTACATTCCAGTAATTAGGATTTTCCGCTTATCCGGCACTCTTGTACCTGCATTAGTGCTGGATTCATAGTGAGATTGTACTGTAATCTCAATTAATAAATGCTTTCAAATTCAAATCTTATATTGACACTATTGTCCTAGGTGGATCATGATCGGCCTAATCATGAAACACCAATGATCGATTGGATCACTTTTTCAAAGAAGATTCCATCATTTGATCGATGAACTGTTGTCTAGCTCAGTTAGCCCCAGTGATGGGCGAAGCGAGCGACTATGGATGTATACATTTTGTAGACCAGGCGTCTTGAAGACAGAAAAATAGAGATAATTGATACATGGCTGTCATTGCGGTTCCAATTACCAGAGACCGATATGGAACTGCTTTTTTTCCTGTTACTTTTGGAACTGGTTCCCGAAGGCAGAAAGGTTGATCGGTATGATAAAAAATTGGAACACAGAAGCAGGGGGAAGGGTGTGGCTAACAAATCTCCGGGTAAGGAACCCAGGCATAGTTCAAAAGTATTGCATTATGAAAAATTCCAAAAGAAACCAGTTACAAAAATAACCGGTTCCTCAAAAAATGTCAGGTGATCCGGTGACAGTAAAACCAATTTATACATCCATGGTCTATGCCAACAAGGCATACACTATAGGCGCATTTATTCTATCTATGGCATTTTTTCTACGTTCTATGCCTTCTATGGTCTGCGTCATCGATCGATCAATCGATCGAAACTCTGGTCCTTTTGATCTGATTCCTTCGCCAGTGGGTCATAAAAAATGATTTATTGACCCAGGACTAGTTGAAAGCAATTAATTAAAAAAGATAACTTACATCAGTTCCTACGGGACAGTTACTAATCCAATGTCCCGGTTGATGGCACTTATGACAGCGGTAGTGTCCTGGAACCTCTCCTCTCTGATTTGCCCCACGAATCCTCTGATAGCTAAAATAAATACAATAAAATGATTGACACAAATTTAATTTAATTGCCAAAAAGTGCACACGGTTGCAAGTTTACTCAAAACATCTTCTACTTTAGAAACTAGATTCAGTTGTAATTAATTTTGCATGCTTGACACAATATTTTTTATTTGAAATCAATTTGTACTAAGAGCATGCAAACAATGTTATCATTCTAAAACTACATTGATTGTCAGGACTTACTGTCGAAAACTTCGGAAAGCAGCAAGCAAAAATAATATAATTTGAATAAAATTATAAAAGCAAGTAACAAAAAGTAATCATTGCATCTAAATGACATTAAAAATGAAAGCTTCTGGAATTGATGGAAAATGTCATTATGTATTGGAGATCACAGTTCAGTATCGCTAGATCCTTGGATAATGGATTTGCTGTGAGCATGAGATCTGAATGGTCGGATGCCTGACTCTTTCCATTCCCTTCAAAATGACAAATGACAGATGCAACGAAGAGCATGAAATATGCTTTGATTCAATTTGGGAAGCAGGTATGGGTACCGCTGCCCCAACACCTCTGCCATAGGTCACTCCAAGTGGTTTGCTACGTTTGATGAATTAGCAGGGGTGCACGCGTTCATGGGATGAGGATTGTCCGAGCCTTGACGACGGATGCGTCTACTCACCAACTGTGTGGTGGACTGGATCTGGAGAGGCCAGTATGGGGAGACCCTTTGACCTCTCCAGCCAGACTCTCTTAACCCATAGCCTTGCACTGCAATGGGAGGGATGGATACATAAGTCCGTCATTCCTGGACACACTGAACTCGAGATTCCTACCCTCCTCTCCATACCCTTTTCCTTCCCAGAACTCACTCTCCCTCCTATCCATAAAAAACCCTACACAGCATCCCCAAAAATGACATTGGGTCTGAGAGAAATTATTTTCCTCAGGGTCTCCCGTGTGGAATTAATATAAAAATAAAAGTATGTAATTTATTTATACTGGGTTTTTACAAATGTTTACACTTACATGAGAACAATCCAGTTATAAAAACTCAGTTAATATACACAAATTACATAAAAGTATACTTTGTTAATTTCTGAAAATATAGTATCTTAAAAAAAAAAAAATTTTTTTAAAGAAAGACAAATATTCCCTGGTTACAAATAACCTGACAAAATTTTAAAATCTCCTACCATCACAGTAAGTGGAAAATGATGCTTGTGTCATGATGAAGAACTTAGCCATCTGAGTTATAGTTATCATGTCATATCTGGAAGGTATGTAGGGATACGTTATGCATATGTATATATATATGAATTCTTCATAAACCAAAAGCAAATAATATGTTTAAGGTGATGCAATGGGAAGTAACGCAAAATCGTGTGTTTTCGGTTTGAGAATTTGTTGGCCTAGAAATATCATAGATGATTGAATTAAATACTGCAAGTAGATTACACCTTGGCCTTTCATTTAACCGTGGATTTTTTTGGTATGTCTTTTTATAAGCTTAGAAAAAAATAAAGCATGAGGCATTAAAAAAATGTTTAAAGCGCAAAATCTCCTACTTATGAACTCCTATTCCCATATTTTCGTATTGTTCATTGTGGTAAATTAAGTTTATTAGAATATGACCGGAAAACATTTTATTAATTATGTCTGAGCTTTACAGAATAGAATAAAACACGCATTTTGGTGATGTTTTTTTTGCCGAAATTGAAACATGCGGCCGATGTACAGCGGGATTTTCAACCTTGTCGCCACCTGTATAAGGAGAGCGTGATTTCGTTAAAATTTTAGCCGGTGGATGGCCTTAAGTGAAAAAAAATGATGATAATGTAAAAATTGCTAAAAATGAACTGAAAAGTGACATTCACCTAATAGAAAAAAAACTATGTGGAAAAGTGTATTTTATGTTGTTGAGATGCTTCCGCAGTTATTTAAATATAAGCAAATAATAATCAACTTACTTGCTGGGATCGTAATCCAGTGTAGATTGTGAAATCATAGCCATGATCTTGTCATCTTCCGAGCCCTCCATGCGAGAGAGGTCCGAGCCCCCCTTGGCGGCGCTGGCCCCATCCTGACTGCGGGGTACGGGGCCCCCCTGTGCTGCACCCTCCCATTGCTTCTTGGGCTGGTGGGCCAGGGGCACCCGGGCAACCAGCAGCGAGGTGTTCTTGGGGATGAGGGCATTATTGTCGGAGTATACTGTAAAAATGCATCAATGTTAAAATAATTTTTTCCTATCTTCATAACCTGATGCAACAAGGCTGAAAAGCTAGCAAGAAAAGGGAATCTAGATTGCTGTCTCAAATACCAGCACCGAAAGGAAATGAAGAAAACCCCTGAAGTGAGACAATCCAAAGCGCTGATAGATGGTTCAATTTATTAATTTTTATATGAATACCGCGCAAGAGTCCCAACTCTGCTCCCAACCGTCTGGAGCCAGTGAGACTACGCCATCTCCAATTGGGGTATGTTGTGAGGCTGAAGGTATAGGTAAAGGAAGGAGATGAGGATGAGGAAAGCAGGAAAGTATCTGGCTATTTAGATCTGGTCACCAAACACGGCTAAAGCCATTTCAAGCAATGTTTCGGTTCTGAATAGTGGTTTTAAATTTTACTCCAAACTATTAATAACCCCGGGCAACGGTGGGTACTTCAGCTAGTAATATGTGAAATTAAATATTGTTCTATCCCATAAGTTAATTTACTTCTCTGTTATTATTATTTTCAAAGAAACATGGTATTTTTAAATGCGAGAATAAAATAAATATTTGGCACTGAAACGATATATGATAACAATAATTAATTATCTTATTTAGCCAATTCTCTTACAAATAAAATCTCAAATGCATCCATTGTATAGGAGATGCACATATAATGTACTGATATTTGATGATTTTTGTCCATAAATCGCAAATTTTAAAACATGTTCTACAGGTACTGCTTAAACATACGAGGTGTGTTCAAAAGAAAAGGTGAATTTTGAATTTTTGCGGGCTGTGTACATTCGATTATCGATTTTTTTTATTTTTATGTTGGTACACATATGTTAGCATTATCAGCCATTTTGGATCAGTGGTTTGTTTTTGACAACTTTGACTATAAGTTTATGACAGTTTGCACAACTTTTTTTTAGCAGAAGGGTCGCTATCTCTATTTTTCAAATGTTCGCGGGCCACATGGAATAACTACAAGAGGATTGTGGTGTGGGATTCTATACGTTAGATGGAGTCCTGCACACTGCGCAATATCTACGGCAACTTTGCGATGATGCCCAAAGTATCGGTGCCGCGCGTTAAATAATCATGGGGTTGCAAGGTCTAAGCTAAGGAATGAAGAATTAATTCCGTGTTAAATTGAGAATCAGATTGGGTATGTCACGTGATTGAATTTAGTCAATTTCGCCCATGTCTAAGATAATATTAATAAATCTCAAATGAAACAGAAAATAAAAAGGTATCAGTCGCATTTGGGAAACGAACCCGGAATTTGTCTTACCGGGACAACCGCTCTAACCACTGAACAATTGAGACCTGGGGCGCTATTCGCATTCTTTTTAAGGAAGATTCCTTAACTTTTTCCTTAGGGTTAAAGCCTTCTTACTTAACTGCGGTTCCGGTTCTATCAGATGACAGCTGTCAGCTGCATTCAGCGAGAGACATTCATCAAAAATGTCAATATTTGCGATGTTTTAACGAAAGAAAAACTCAATATTTAACAAGAGAAAAACTCAATATTAAGTATGTTACCAATTATGTTATTATTTACTTTAAACATAATTAGCTAGTAAACATTATATAGATGTCAAAAAAAAAAGTCATTACTATCTAATGAGGGTAGGTACCTTTTTATAAAACGTGATTCTTCATTAGAAGACTTATTTATGATATTTAAAAATAAAATAAAAACGTATTAAAATTAATTATAATATAATATAATTGTTTTTAAAAGTTTTAGTTCAAAATCTTATATCACTGGAAGATATTTCATCAATTTGTGTTTTCAAATAATCTCTTGACAATCTATTTAGGATCTATTTACTATGTCTCACCGGAATTCGGCAGTTAATCAAGGTCTTTAACCCTAAGGAAAAACGTAAGGAATCTTCCTTAAAAAGAACGGGAACAGCGCCCCTGTTTACTTTATGTCAATTTTATCGCTTCATACTTCAACTTCAAAACTTACCAATATTATCCTCAATTAATTCCCAATTATTGAAAATTAATATTTATAACAATCGTTGACTTCAAATTTTATCAAAAAAAAAGGAATTAACAATAACAAACTCAATTTTTATAAAATTGTCACATAACAAAGTAATAGTTTGAAGAGATATACATTGGTGAATATACTGGCAGTAGGTAAAACTTTGAAAAAATACTATTTCTGATATATCGAGTTTAGTCAGTCCTCTCATGCTCGTTATAACCAAGTTCAACTGCATTCTACTGCCTAACATTACAGGAAAATTAATAAATGCTTTTGCTATGGTGGAGGGCTTAAATAATGAGGAATCGAACCCATGGTAACTGAATTCAAAACAGATGCTTTGTAGAGTTAAGCTTTATAAGTCAAATAATTAATGAGTGGCGATATTTGAAGAGAATAAAAATGAAGCGTGCCAACAATTGACCAACTCAATAAAAATCACTGACGAAAATAGTGACAATGGCAAAAGTTATCTTGTGTCTCGTAGAAGTGAATGATATCAAAATTACCTTCTTTGGTTTGGGCATTTGTGACTTGGAGATCAAAGTCGGAAGTCTTTCCAATTCTTTTCTGTTGGAAGATGGCCGTCTTCAGATCAGCTACGGATATGTGTAGACCATCAAACGTAACAGTATCATATTCGAGCGAACTTTTGAACTTGTAATGAACAGACATTACGCTGTAGTTTGTGCCTACTATAACAAGCAGTAGAGACGGTTCATTCTTCTTGCTCTAGCTGAAAAACAAACAGAATGACACAAAAACATTTATATCTGCTAATCAATGATGTATGAATCGTCGGGTAATGAACAGAGCATCATAGGGGAAGTAAACAGATCAATAGCACGAGCATCTTTGAAAACCAAGTGAATTGTACTTCCATTGCAGTGACTCATTTTGCGAATACAACACGTTATTGTGTGTAACTATGTTTCAAAATTTACAATATTTTTATTCGAAACCATGACACTTTCGAAAAAAAAAATCAATGGGAAACATAACCCCTAGAGCCAATGTTTTCCAAGGTCGCATAAGCAGAAAGGCTTTGATTTAATTCGTCTTAATACTTTGATGAAGGCAAGGTTTGATATTTGAAGTTGAATTCTTCACAAAAACATCGTTACACAAGACGAATTAGGCTACCAAAAGAGAAACTGCAGTAGCTTATTTGGGGGTATAGAAAACCATACACATACAAAAACATACACCGGACACAAAATTAGGAGCGAAAGGAAAAGCAAACTATCCAAAACAATTTAATTTGGTAGGAGGAAGATAAAAAGGACAATTCAACGATCTCAAATAGCGACCACTTACTTAGCACAACGCTGTCAAGCCGCCATCATTTCCGATGCAGTTAATAATTGGAGATTAACGGAGAAAAACTATACAGATATACAATATTCTGTATAACTTATTTGATAATCGATATATATTTTCAAATTTATAAGCAGAACACAGAGTATTTTATGAGTAAAGTTTCATTCACAAAAATTAACGCTATCCGCAAACGCAAAACGTTCGATTTTCATAGAAAAAACACAAGTAACTTGCCATAGATAAAACGGAAAACCATAAATAATGTTTTGAATAAATAGAAGATAATGTATATATCTGAGTCATGATCAAAATGTAATCAGTGACGTCACCGTGCTCATTTAGTTTATGGTAAAGGATAAAGTCTAGTCTATTCTTTTTAAATTAGCGGCAGAGAATTTCATTTACAAATTTACTTGCTATTTTTGCTAATATCATTTCAACCGATTACGACCCAATGAAGATGGATGGAAACATTGATTTCAACGATCCTAATTTCTACGATAACCTAAATAAGGACTTGGATTCCCTTATGACATCATTTAAAGCAAAGAAGGAACAAATCTTGTTCATTGAGAGTAAGTAACACATTTTAAATGGCAGTTTTTCTAGTGCTCATTTTATGACAATAATAAATTATATGATGATTTCCTCATTTAAGCAAAAGCTGCTATATTGTCAGTGGAGTTTGCGTCGATGATTAACACCCTCAAAATACAAAACCTCGATGATTTGAAGATACCGTCTGAAGAGGGGGATAAAAACATGACAGAAAAACAAAAATAATATTTGTCCTACACTATTTCACTTTTGTGAAAAACGATTAAATATTGAAATATTAATATGCGATACTTAGAAAATAAAACAATAGTAACATAAAAAAAGTTTTTCATACTCTATATAAACATATTTATAAAAATAAAACCATGACATGTAGGTAACAAATTTATTTAACACAATACTAATATTAAATACTGTACAGAGGGTAATTTACAAATTCATTTAACACCAATGATATATTAACCCCATTTATATGAAACGCTCAGGACTAGAGGGGCTTAAGTGGGAAAAATCACTAATTTCATGTTGCTTTCTAGTTTGATGGAAAAATCTATTGTTTTTCTTGTTACACTATTGCAACAATAATTTATAGCTAGACATCTGGAAACATTTTGAATTGCATATTAAAAAAAAAAGTTAATATTTTTACATAGGTGTATTTAAGATCTAAATACATATCTTGTTTTGGGTTATGGTAACTAAAATTCATAATAAATATTTACGGCATTCAAATTATGCGCTTTTAACAATTTTTTTTTACATGATTTTACTCATAGCTGCTCAAATGGCTATTAAACCCCTCTGATACAGAGCACCTCAAATATTTCACTAAGAGTTTAAATAAACTCGAGTCCTTCAAACTTCATATTTGAAATTAGCGTTTCCTCCATCAACATCTCTCCGTTTATCCGGAAGGCCATGATGAAGGAAGCGGTTGTTCCCTGGAACTCCATTGTACGTAATGCTACTATAGCCTCGTCATTGCTTCCTGGAATGAACTTGAATGAAGAGTAGCCGTGAGTCGGGGAAGGCGAACCAACCTAGAAAAAAAAAATTATTAAAGGGGCAAATAGCATACACAAACATAATTGTGATCAGTTTTCAAGCATAATAGTAATGTTATCATTCTTGTCAGCTCATCAAAATTTGAGCAAAAAACTGAAATGAGCTGAAAATGATTTATTTTAACCTTTAACCGCTTGTGTGCTAGCAATGCTGGAATGGCATTCACTAGCAATGCACCCAACTCGACTTGATTTTATAATTTTTTGAACCTTAAAAAATGTTTCTAGCATACTAAAATATATTTTATTCGCTTGGCAAGAAAATAATATATATTTATGATTATCTTGTAGTTTTGTCAAATACTCTAAAATGACAATACCTCCAACCTCCAGGTCATTGACATTTGATGGCAACATGCTACACTGGCACCCTCTGGTGGCCTGAGTTATACGAATTGGGTTTTCTAATACATTTTAATAGATTTTCTGTGAAATATATTCTTAATACTACAACACGGCCGAGATAGTACTTTAAAGCCTTGGAAGTTGTGTGAAAGCCTGCCGGCGCAGCACTGTCACTCACTAAATGTTGTTATTTATTTACGGACCAATCATTGTCCAATTACACAAAATACATAACACGAAATGAAATAAACAAGAGCTACAGAAAAAGAACAGCACATACATAATACAAGAATGAAGCAATGACAAAAAGAGAACAAAAATATACATTTGAGAGAACATTCAAGTCAAAGCCTGAACATGGTTTAAGTAGAGTCAATGATTTTAGACATTCTAAATGATAATATTAGAGTCCCAATTTCGTAAAGCCCTACAAAAATCATTAAGACTGGTATCAAAAATTTCAAGGGCCTGGTTTGAGTTAACAAATCTCGACATTCTGGACAGTGGAGAATGGTACCCATAATTAGTAGTGTTTATTGAGGAAAAGCGATTCACTGTTTCTGAGTCTGCGGCAAAGAATGTTGAACTGATTGAGTTGCAACAAAGAAGGTGAGTCAATAATACAATTAATTATTTTTAAAATGCAAATAAGATCAAAGTCTTTCCTACGCTTTTCTAATGTAGAAATGTTTATGGTTTGTTCAATTTCAATATAGGAGTAATTGCCTCTTTCTCGCCCTAATCTCCATGCAATTCCACATAAGAAGCTGTTATGTTAGAAGGTGGTGTATGTAATATGTAAATTTAGTTTATACATAGTTTAATATATTTTATATTTATGTGTTTATTTTTAGTGTAATTTAAAAAGAACGCAGCAGACGCATTAGCCTAGGGACATTTATATTGATTTTTAACCATTTTCATAAATGTCCTGTTTGTGTCTCAAAGAAATAAATATAAATTATAGAAATGGAAAATTCAATAAATAAATATTAGAAAACCTAAATACGATTTAATCCCTTTTTGATCATGTATATTTATTTTTTAAATAGGCTATTGGGATTGCGATAACAGTTAAAACTTCGCTGCTCGCGCACTGTCTAAATTGTTTAGGAAGAGAATAAAATATTTATTATAATAGCAATAAAATTCGGATTCGCTGTAGCTCGGGCCGTGGAGGCGCTAGTGTAGCATGTTGTCAGAATTTTGATAAAGCTGCGCGTGTAATCAAATATCATAGAAGATTTTTATTAAAAAAATACATTTTCCTTTCTACTAGTGGTCCAAAAATAAACCAATGATGAAGTATTTGTAAAGTTGCAACTGATTGTAGTTCCTAAGTCATGGGTCAATCATAATAAATTACTTAACATATTCATAATTCTTATTTGGAAAGGTGTATGCATATACTTCAAAAACATCTGAGTTGATTCAGGTAATAATGCCTGATTATTGATTCTTGAAACTTGTCCTAAGTATGATTTTGACGACTAGAGGCAAAGGTCAAGTGACACCCATTTTGGCAACAGCTTAGTTCACTGCCGTTTACGTGAGTTTGATTGCGGTAAGCAAATTACGAAACACTAGTAGATGCCTATTGCAGTCCTGCAATTGGTTTGTATTGCGAAGTCAACCGCGACCGACTGCTTTGTAGGGAGATACCCACCCGATTTGACCTACTCTGAGCCTTACTCTCTTCGAAAGACGATACGCTTACGGTGTTTTTTGGCAAGCCAGCGCGTGGACCGCTCTGTTTTGACTGCGAATCAACGAAGCGAGTCTGAACTCGGTTAGTACGAATTCAGACTCGTTTAGCCAAAATGAGCCTTGCGGTGTTTGAAAGTCGACGGGCGATTCGGTTGACCTTCGCGAGACACGACTGGCGGAATCGAAATTTGACCCATTCTGAGCCTCGCTTTCTTTGAAATTCTATAAGCGGAAGGTCGATTTTCGTAAATTCACGTAACACCTCTGAATTTGAGCAAACGTAGACCTTCGGGTGTTTTGAATGGAAGGGGAGCTTGGGTTGTTTTTGGCCTGGCTGATGAAGTCTGAAAAATCTGACCCTTAGAGTATTACTATATGTTATTTATAAAAAAGGGTAAAACTAAATACTCTAACCAAATATTCAGTTTTTGTAAACGAGCCGAACCATTTTACTTATTTGCTGTTTACTTAAATTGACGGCGCACACTTAGTTCGCCGCCGCCCTTCTTATTTTGGTTTCTTCCCCTTGCATGTTATGGAATCTCTATGTATTATTTGCTCCGTGATAAAAATATAATTTTTATTGATAAGGGCGTAAGAAACCAAGTTTTTATAAATTGTATCAAAATAAAATGGTGAATAATTAAATTAAATGGTGCTGTTTTTTTACATTTTCAAAATACCGGTCTCTAGGACCGATGTTCTCTGTAATGTAGTTTAAAATCATGTTCCACGGTAAGGATTAATGGGGACTGTTCAAATATCAGAAATCCAAAATGTGCCGATCGTTGATTTGATGGTCATCAAATGTAATGGAAGTTGAAACACCCCTACCTGATAGGCCTTCCACATGACTGGTTTGGCTGATACTATCAGACCATTCAGTCGTCCTTTCCGAAAGTTGACTTTGGGAAAGGATGACCGGATGGTCGAACTATTCGATGTGATGGCTTTCGTCAGAATCAGGCAAACCAGTTGTGTGGGAGGCCCATAAGTAATTAGAATTTGAGCAAGGTCGAAGAATATACAGTGTAGTGAGAGTAGGAGATTTTCAAATATTGTTAGGTTACTCGTTTGCCTATTGAAAAAAAAAAAAATAACCACTTAAGAGGTAAACACGTGACCATGTAGTCGAAGTAAGCATAATTTTTCCTTATTTTTGGTGAAATTGATTAAGCATTGTCAAATATCAAAAGGAGGTTGTCTCCTACAACGAAATTTCACGTTATTTACAAATGTATCATATTAATTAGAGCATGCTGAGGAAAGAAAATACCAAAAAGTACTGAAGATATAGCTGTCAAAATGTTGATATTTTAGCAAAATTTTGGTGGCCGACTGATAAGTGCGTGACGTCACAGTGCATAAAATGACTGGCGTGGCAATGTGCGGTACTGCCATTCGAATTATGAATTGTACTGTATTGTGTCTCGTGACGTCGCGGGTATTTAGAACGGTTGTTTTACCCAAGTTCACTTTGAAAGCTAAAAATTCGTCATTTTTTAAGATATCGAAAACGAATTGTACTGTCATTATTAACTACATATTCAAATATAATACATTTTCAGAAAAAAAAAATCAATAGATAACCTCATTCTTTCTTGAAGAGATAAACAATTCCATCGGTCTGTCTGAGACCTAGGAGTCAAAACGTCTTATTTAAATTGGTGATAACCGTTTTCTTTCAAATCGGTATAGAACACACTCTAGGAATTATCTATTCAGGGGAAATAACACATTTAAGAACTCTTTTTTTTTACGTACATTGATTACATTGATGTCTGAAAACTCAGGATCGGCAGTGATGAGCACGTTGCAGCCCTTGCTCTCATCCTTGGTCTCATTGTAGGGCTCCTTGGAGCACCTGCGTGGCAGGAAGACCCACTGGTTCTTGTGTGGAGACCAGGAGCCTGACTCGTGGATCATGTAACCGGGCCAGTCGATCCCGATGGCACGGCGGATTTGCTTGTATGGCAGGACCCAGTTCATGTGGCGGACCTGAAAATAAATAGATAACTTATTTGTATTCCGATGTCCCTTCAATATTATGGGATATTATTATTATTATTTGGTCCATATTGATAGATTCCACGTGGCCGGGAGAACTGTTAGTCTTCAGCCCCTTAAATAGTAGCGTATTAGTAGTTCCAGGGGCCACTTATTGGGTGCTAATTCACTCGGTACACAATAGTTGGAACAATAATATATTTTTTTGTTACCGAAGGGCATGTATTAGAATTAAATTACGAATATAGAACTTTAGATCACATGATTCCTAGTTGTTTAAATAAGTTACCCGCTGAAATAAAAGAATAAAAACTGTATTAAAACTAAACAGTTAATAAATATATTGAAAACTTGGCTAGCTGAAAGAAGTTATTTGCATCAGACAATAAGGAAATATTATTTTATATACGATTTATTGTTGTTGTTTATGTTTTTAATTTATTTTTTTTTAATTATTTTTGTAGAAATATTTTTGAGTAAGATAAATAGATTAAATTAGATAGATAGATTTTATCTTAATAAATGCTTTAAGTTTGTTACATTTGTTTTTATTTTATATACATATATTTTGTAACCTTAACTGTAAATTTTGAGTTTTGAATAACAAGCTCCCATTAGACAAACTACAAAAAAGTAGTTTAACGGGACTTTTTGCATTGTACACTTAACTAAGACCTCTTGACTGCTTCAAGAAAGAATTTTGATAATTGAAAAGGAAGAAGTAAGGAAAAATTGAGCTTACTATGGGTGCATAGACACGCCATTCAAACATTTTTATTGGTTTATCTCTTCAGTGGCCACAACTAATATCATCCTCACAGAGCTTTTTAACCCATTGGCCCCTGAATTATTAAGCTATGAAATTGGCCCACGCCCCTGAATTAATTTCTTAAAAAGCGTATGTTTAATTGTATTATTTTCTTAAAATTTACTTGGATATTGTTTATTTTTTCACATTTTTAATTTTAATGAGATAAAAAAATTTACATTGACAAGTCTTATAGGCAAATACTTATATTTTTTAAATATGTATATACTTCCAACAATTTATTTTTATTTTTTATGCACGCAAAGCACTTAGGGAGGTGAAGGGTCAGTTAGAATTTTTAGCATTCCTAGGACCATTTTGAAAAAATTCAATGGCCGCCGACTGCGTACCAAACATTGAACGTAAATATCAGGGAAAAAACATTACAAACATTGCCTATACTACGAAATGAAAGCTTGATTATCTATAGAACGACGTATATTTAAAAAATTTAGTTTTTAGGTTGACTTACTTCTAGAACGCTACAGTGGCAGGGTTTGGGGTTACGTACTTGAGACATGCCCGCCAGGCTGGGGTGGTTCGGGGCCAAAGGGTTAACATTGTGCAAATGCAATTTATACTTAGTGAAAAGGTATGTACTATAAAACTTAGATATTATAAGTTCTTCAATTTTTTAATTATTAATAATCATGATTAAATATTAAAATGAGGTTTTTAAATCTCAATAAAAATAATTAATTCTTTAGACTTTTATAAAAAGTCAATAGATGTCTCATATAAATAAAAAATCAGATATTAATCCGAGACACTGTCTAGTTTGCGTGTTCGTTAAGAACTTAGTAAACATTATAAAGATAGCTGCCAATAATATGGGATTAAAAATGGAGAATAATATTGACAAATCTTGAATTTGAGATATGATATCGATGTAGATGACATAAATTGAACTGGTCTCATTAGCCAAGTTGGTTAAGCGGTTGCCCCGGATAGGCAGAGGTCCTGGGTTCGAGTCCCAGATGCGACTGAAATCTTTTATTCTGTCGTTTTTTTTCGTTTTCATGTTTCATTTAGGTTATGTTAATATTATTTTCTGCAATGATTAAATTATAGGTTCTTCTTACACACTGTAAATCATTACATACCTCCCCATGAAGATTGATTAACTTGATCCACATGGGGTCTAAGCTTTCAAACTGGCCTCCGGGAGTAGTCCACTCCTTCCCCATGGATCCCACATACAAAACATCTCCACGGATGGTTGCCCATTCTGACTTGAAGCCCTTGGCAGTCCGGCCATCACCGTCTACCAACACGACCCAAGGGATAACTCGATTGTCTAGTATTTCATAAACCTGAAAAAAATCATTTCATCAGTTGATATTTTAGATTTAATTTTTATGCCAATTCATTGTTACTGCTTGACACGGTCATTTGCAGTCGGTGGCATCGCCAGTATAGATTTTGAAATACGTATCAAAGTCGGGCAGTAATTGTGCACTAGTCTAGAGGTTTGCATAACAATGTTATGGACAATCATAATGATTCGGTAAATAACTTTGTTGGAAGTACAAATTATTATTTGCGTATTATATTATGATACAGGTGTGACAAATAGTTTAACTCCAGTTGTCAATATTATTGGAATTGATAACTCAAGAAAGAAAAAATTTGTTTGCAACTCATTATTATTGACATTGCTTTTATACACGAAATCATTTTTTACGGTCAATTATTACAAATTAAAACAGGCTGAAAAGAATTTTGATTAAAAAAAAGTAAAAAAATAAAGAGTAAAATGCCGACATGAATAATAAACATTGCTATTTAAGACATTATCTGTGAAATATTTACAGAAAACATAATATTGGGTAATATTGTAAAAACACAATCATTGTTTCATTTCGGTGGATTATATTTTAGCCGTATTTTATAGTTTTCAAATGAATTAATTTTGAAATCAGATTACACCTAGGAATGCAAGACCTTTTTCTACAACCATTTGTAGGACTTGAATTCAAGTCGCACGCTAACTACGGAGACATTAGGGCTCGAATTTGAGTTGCACGCACATCAAGGGTTAAAGTCAAACTATAAATGTGGTAAAACAAAGATAACATTTATTAGGTTTCCACTTACCATTCCCGATCTGTCGTCGAAAGTAAGAAGTCTTCCGTCAAATACTACGAGCTCCGATAATTCCATTCCTCGTCCCTTTAGGGCATAGCTCGAGCTCAGAATAAGTGGAGGCTTCGTATCCCATGTCACAACTACAGAGTTCTTGGAAGGGCTGTAACTCAGATACCCCTTCTTCAAATAACTACGCCAGGTGTGTTTCTGATCATCGGCTAGTGAATTAGTATCTAAATCTGCAACTATTGCTATCCTAAATGACATCATACCCCCAGATTTGATCGGAGGGGTTAAGGGATATGTAGAATTGTATACCCTAGTTTGTGGAATCCATTGGTGAACATAAGGACTCGCTTCTTTTTTACTGTAGTAATAGAATATGAATAAAACTACGACTCCGACCGTGCTGACTAGTGTGATGAATTGTGTTTGGACCCTGACGGTCCTGTTTCCCACTCTGTAGGCTGTGGGCGTCCTCAGCGCCGAGCGCCAGTCTCTCAGAGAATTCCTCATTGGATCTTCTGCGTCGTCTAGCAATAGCATGACTTTTAAACATATACACAATACACAATACACGTTGTAATTCACATTACATTTTGCGTAAAAAACATCGCGTTAACGTCCACTAGGTAAATTCGTTACCATCTTTGGGAATTTGTCTGTTTGATCTGTCACTCGCTGAATTTACACAGTTGACATCTCAACAGAACTGTCACGTGGCAATGTTAAACGTGAAACAAGTGAGAGATATTCGCCTCTAATTTATTTTATGATAGATAATGTCGATATTATCGCATAAGGAAGGAGATTTATGATACCATTAAGTCAGGAATCTTGCTCAAACTTCATTGATAACTCAAATTTTTGACATTTTACGTACATAATTGGCAAACGAGGAGCTACATGTAAGGTAGGTTTAATATATATTACGGGGGGGACACAGTTCTAAAATGAACCAAGTCCATCAAAATTGATTTTGAGAAAATGAGACCTAATGATTTTTCTTTTTTGCTAAATTATATTCTGATATATAAGTACAAGGAAAAAGAAATTAGCAATCTGTTGGCGATAAAATCGTTTTTCTGTAATTAAAATACATTGGATAATAAAGCGTTTACTTATAAAAATTAAGTTTAAAAAAAAAAGTTTTTCTAATTTCAACTGAAATAAATTTCAATTGAAACTTGTTGAAATGAACTGTTAAATTAAAAAATATATATATGTATTCTGATATACCCATTGGTATACCGACTCCTTGGAATAACAAGGTTCCATCTGACAGCAATGTAACGCGATAATGTGCTCTATAGAAGGTAATTCTAAGGTTCATTATTGCATAACATTGCCGTGTCAGATGGAACCTTGTTATTCCAAGGGGTCGATACTACACATGGCCGATTTCACAGACCTACCTATTTTAAAACATTTGTGTCTTAATTCCTAATTATTTTCCCTGACTAGATAGGCCTTAAATAAATTGCACAATAGGCTAGAATCTTTCATTATCCGGACATATATAAGACCGGAAACTATCATAAAGCTTAGAGAGTTACCCACTATTTTAGAACGTCGGCATAAATTGACAAAGTACACTTCCACCCGAGGACAGCAATAAACCAAAAGGACCTTAGTCAAACAATATAGGTCATAAAAATGACCCTCGAACGGACTAAACGATCTCGTCCAAGACGTGGGACAAATTTTCATTGCATTAGCAAATATATTAAATGCTAGGGAATTCTTTCCATATTAATATTAACATAAGAATTAACTAGATATAAGACCATTATTGTACACTTAGATTTAACTATTTTATAAGTGAGTCTATGTTGAATATGTTTTTCATACCTAAATTATAGCCTTAGGGATAATTATATTAAGTTGCGGAATGGCCCTATCAGCGGCACCTAGAGGTCGATTTAGCTAATGGGCACTAGCGCTAGCGACTAGGCACTAGCGACACTAGCGCCAGGGAACCGTTGCAGCATTTCGCCAGACGGGAATAGGAAGAACTTTATCCCTACGACAAAATCACGTCATCAGAAAAGGGAAGTGTCTTTGAACTCTTATTGTAATACTCCCATCGCCCAGTGAAATTAATTTTAAGAATACAGACTTTCACGTAGAATTAAATACTTGACTCTCTAATTTTCTTGATCTTTTTGTACCTAGTTAAGATTAAACTCTAATTTAAGACTAATCCCTCGAAACGATTTATGGTAATACATAAAGTGAGTTTTAGTTCCTAAAGTTAATCAATATATACTAGTGATTCATTCAATAATTACTGTTTTTATTATATTTCACCTGTAAACATTTTATTTTTTATTGTGTTTATAAAAATAATTGTTACCCTTTGCGCTATGCACAAAAATCTTGTCTTAAAAACTTTAGTTTATCAATTAATAAAAATATTTGACAAGTCAAAGCATTTTTCACCAATAAAATGTAGACATAATTTGTCTCAACGCCATCTATTGAGGGATTTAGCCGTTACAAGCCTTTCTCATACTAATAAAGTTGGTTGTTTACAGCTGAAATATAATAAAAAACAGTAATTATTGAATGAAACACTAGTATATATTGATTAACTTGGCGGGTTTGCGATAAGCCGACGTAGCTCAACGGTAGAGCATCTGACCGGCAATCAGAAGGGTGCAGGTTCGAGTCCTGTCGGCGACATTTATCTTTTCTCGGAAGGTTTTTTCAATTTGGATGAGTGTTTCAGGCTAATAATTATTGTTTATCATTTTTTATGTGAATACTGCATAAAAGTCTTAACTGCTCCCAACCGACTGGAGCCAGTGAGACTATGGCATCCCCAATTGGGGAATAATGTGAGGCTTAAGGTAGCAGGGTGGGCAGGGAGGAGATGGGAAGAGGAAGGTGGGGATTTCCTCCCATAACCACGAGCTACTGGAGCTCAACTTATGGAGACTAGAACAACAAGAAGTAAAACAATCATGTATTGTTATATTTACGTTGTAATTATGTAATGTTTTGTAATAAATAAATGTACTTGGCTATTCCGATCTGGTCACCAAACACAGCTACAGACATTTCAAGATATATTTCGATTCTGAATGGTGGTCTTTCACTAGGGTAATACTGAAAGAATCCACCGTTCTCTGGAACGTGCTGAAAATATGCATATTTAAAAAATAATATATTGTGAAATAATACAAATTAAATTTACTTGCGCATGCCAGGATTTGAACTCGCGACCTCTGATTTGTAGCCAAGGATCGTAATTACTCAATTTCGGAGGTTATCAAAAGAGGCCGCTTTTAGCATAATGAATACGATAAAGATAGGGATGCTTAGATTGTTTGGAAATGTGGAGGGAGTGAACGACGAAAGGGCAATACATGACGCAAAAGTGAATGCTATAATAAGTCATGATTTCAAACGTAGACATGGTGCGATCAAGTAAATAAAATACTTGAATCGGGCCATGTCAAGAGTTAGAAGTTTTTCAGTTTCAATTTCAGTGTCGATAAATCGGCGTTTATTGAAGGAACATTGTACAGTTTCATACAATACGGCATGTTTAAATATAAGTACAATATATGTTACATAATTATATTATTGTATGGTTTACATTACCTACCTCACTAGGTGAAACCTGTTCTGAGGTAGGTGACGAAGTAATAGAAGATTGTGTATGAGAAGAAAGCGAATGAAGAAAGGAAAGTGTGCTAAAAAAGAGCTATGTGGCGGTCCTTCCTCTCTGCCTACCTCTGGAGAGAAACGGAGTGATTGTTGGTCAGTTATATGTTTACAGAGCTCTGGAGGGAAAAAGTGGCATTATATAAATTACCCAAGAATTATTATTATTATAACGCTTTCAAGCAAAGTGTCTAACAATGTAACAACATCAAAAACAAGTACATACCTAACAACAACAAAATAATGTCACGTTATACCTAACAACAACAAAATAATGTCACATTATACCTAACAACAACAAAATAATGTCAAGTTATATCTAACAACAATAAAATAATGTCACATTATACCTAACAACAATAAAATAATGTCACGTTATACCTAACAACAACAAAATAATGTCACGTTATAGCGAACATTGATATTATTTATTTTTATTTTTTATTTTAGAAACAAACAGTACATGTATAGAATGAGTGGTGTACAAATTACAAGGTTTTAGAAAATTATTACAAGGATCGGTACCAATTAAAGTAATATCTAGTAAATGGTTATATACAATGCTAGGGAATGATATATGGTAAAGATAAAAAGGTATATGAAAAAAAAAATTGTGTATAAGTGTGTGTGTGTGTGTGTGTGTGTGTGTGTGTGTGTGTCTTGTCTTAATTACTTATTGATGTTACAAGCAATATTTTTCTTACCACGTTGACTGCTGACAATGCGGCTCACGCATTCATAGAAAACAAATGTGTGCAGTGTCTCTGGCTCATTTGACACTTTCTCATTTATAAAGCACGGTTCACATAGGACAGGTCAAGACTGATATTTTATGACTATTCATTTCTACTTTTATTAATTTATTTTATATTAATGGTACTTACTTTTTAAAAAAAAATCAGTTCTTAAAGGTAAAATATTTCAGCTGCTAATGTGTTAAATGACGGTAGGGGGTCAAAAAATATTTCGAGATTTAGATTGGGACAAAGATTATTAAAAGTTTGAAGAACACGGGAAATTGGTGAATTTGCTGTGTTTTGTTGTTTAATGTGTAAAATAGTTTGGTGACGTTTTAATGGTATGTTAAGGTTAATTTGAGATTGGAGTTCAGGGCAGTCTATTACATTATTTAAGATTTTATACAGGAATATAGTATCGGCTATCGTTTGACCACATTATGAACACACTCCAAAGTACAATATAACCACACATACAGGGCGCTGTTGAAGATGCAGCGCCTCGCAGATGTTCGCAGAGGGAAGGGTGCATGGGTCCACTGCTTTGTTGCTCCAAACCCGGGATGAGTCAGCGCTACTGGAGATCGAAGAACACTCTTGTCCAGGCTGCCGCCCAGTGGCAGGGCGCGCCCCTACACCATAGATGGAGAATTTCCCTCAAGCCACCGTAGTATAAGTGCTAAATATGTGTACCTTTTTATTTTATGTTCAATTTTATATCATGCAATTTATTTAGATGTTTCTTTTTATGTGTTAGACAGAGTATTGCATCCATCACTCTGTTCGGCTGAAATAAACAAACATTATTATTATTCGTCATGTTGTAACTGAAAATCAAAACATGAAAGAATACTACGGCATAAGTTCGAAATACCTAAGTAATACAAAATAACGGTAAGCAAAATAGAGGCACATTCACAAAGGTTAAAAAATATCATCCACGAGCGAATGTTTTGTGCCCTTTGATGTTCGTAACATTTTACATATGTGTTCATTCGTCAATACGGTGTATTATACTTAATACTCCCGCTTTGGTATGACTCGCGCCTCAGGAGGATTAGAGCTGTGATCGGAACGCACAGCCGTCTATGCTTCATGAAGATTTTATTCATGTGAATCATATTTCATATTGTTCGCAGATCATTTGAGAACTTGAGGTGAACCTTCACAAAACTGCGCTATACAAATTAACTCTTATTATAATTATCATACAAAAGATTCAATCGCGAATATCGGAATGATCTATAATAACATAGCATTTATATAGTGCAATTTTGTGTTATTTCACTTCAAGTGCATGTCTATGACGCGTGGAGTGACGAATGACCTGTACGAATAGCTTCAATAGGTGAATGACTCATTGAATGTTAGTTTGAATGGATTTATTGATTTCATAATGTTCCTTCATTCACAACGTGTCCCTGAGGAACTACTCGACCAGAATCTGTTCAGCGCTCTATTTCTTATGGTTTTATCACAGAGCAAATAATACATAGAGATATCTTAACATTCAAGGGGAAGAAACCAAAATGAGGGGGGCGTGCTTAGGCGGGTAACTATCATTTGATTTGCGAATAAATGCATCCCTTCTACAGGCAATTCGCATTGCATTGTAAAGAATTAGTATTTACTCTTGGAAAAGCAAATCTGCTAATGATTAAGTTGTTTTTTTTACAATTGTGCGGAATTTATGGCAATCTCCTTTATTTCCATAGCTGCAGAACAGATTTTAAACTAACCCAAATAGTCAATAAGTAAAACAGTAAATAAGAAAAATGTTTGGCTTGTTTACAAAAATTAAATACTTTGTTGGAGTATTTAGTTTAACCCATTTTACAAATGTTTATAATTTGCTTATCGCAGTCAAAATCACGTGAAAGAAATGTAGCGGCTTCGATTTCGTACTACTAAAACTATTAATGTTATATAATTGAACAAGTAAAATACATTAAAAAAGATGGTTTTCCGTGGAATGTAATGCGATAGTTTTGATTATTCTCTTACCACTTGAACTTTGAATCTTGAATGCAGAGGAATCCATAATAATTATTTTATTCCTTAAAATCTTTGAATGATCGCTCGCCGCCAGTCAATACACGAATGATGGCGTCATGTATTCGAGAAATGCATGAACCCACCTGGTGCCAAATTTAATTTGTCATGTGTTGCCTCCAGGCGTCGAAATGGTAGGCAAATATGGCTATTATGGCACTCTATTCATTTGTGAGATTTATTCTTTTACTCACTTTATTTTCTAATCCCTCTATCGCCTTTTGTTGTTTGTATGTTGTGCTATTTCTCCAAACATATTCTATAATTTTTTTTTCATGTATTCTTCTTTTTGTGTATATTATAACTCTATGTTTTATCATTTTCAGATGGTAAGTTCAACGCTCCTTTTCTTGTGGTACGATTTTTTTACTCACTTTATTTTCTAACCCGTCTTTGGACTCATGTTTTTAAGAGTAACTAACTAACCATCAGCCATCACGTTTCTCCGCACGGGTAGGCAGAGAGGATGGACCACCAAACAACTCGATCTTGGCACACACTTCTTGCTTCATTCACTTTCATACAACGTCTCATACATTCTCTTCTATTATTCAGACTTCTGACATGGCCCGACTCAAGTACTTGATTCACTTGATCATGCCACGTCTTCCTTGGACGTCCCCGGCTTCTTCTTACATTCACATTCGAGTCATATTTTCTCCTTACACTCCTTTCTTCATTCATTCGCTCTACATGCCCAAACCATGGCAAGAGTACCAATATAATAATAATAAATGTATTCAATTTCATTAATTTTGATGAAGTTTAACATGAAAGTAATAAAAATTACGGAAATTGCATGGCATGGGATTTATTGTAATACAAGTTAATAAAAACAATATTAAATACAATGCAAAAAGTAATGGTGGCAAATAAAACTATAGACAATAATATTCATAACTGCACATAAACATAGATTTTGAATGTATTATATTATTTTATTCAATCCCATCTAGGTCATCATCTAGGAGTGCTTCATCCTGAAAATGTGAAACAATTTTATTTATTTATTCATTCATACAATCTCAATGTTTTATAAGGGTTATTGTACTGTGCCTGTCTCACTAGGAGAACCTGTGTTGAGAGAGTTTATTATAGACATTATTCATTATCTACGATAAATTTATAATAATTTTTTTTTTGTGAAGTATTTCTAAGGAATTGGCATTTAAAAACAAACGAAAAATAAATATCATTACATTTTATCAATTTGAAAAAAAATCATTTCATAAAATCAAAAACTACATACTGCTAATAAGGCATCATTATCATCAAGGTTGAATTCCGCCAAGGAGGCCTCCAGTTCGTCTTCAGATCCCCTCTCGAGCAACTCGTCAACTGTGGCGTTTGATTTGGCGGTTGATGACCGTCTTTCTCTGAAAAAAAAAATATATATATATTAGTAATGCCATCAAATACTCTTAAACGATAATACATACCTCCAGCTCCTGTAAATTGTTGGCAACAAGCTACACTAGCGCCCTCTAGTGGCCCGAGTTATATGAATTGATTTTTTCGGATATTTTAATAGATTTTCTGTGAAATATATTCTTAATAAATTATAGATACCGTAAATTCAAAAAATAAATATTAGGTAGCCTACATAATGATTTTACTTAATGATTTTTATTAACATGTAAAGCCCCGTTGCTCGCGTACTCTCTAAATTGTTCAGAAAGAGAATAAAATATTTATTATAATAGCAATAGTCTGGAATCCCGGGTCGCTAGAGGCGCTAGTGTAGCATGCCAGTATTTTGACGTGTATGATATTTGATAACATATGCAGCTTTGTCAAAATACCGACAACATGCTGCACTAGCGCCTCTTTCTAAACAACTCTTAAATGTGAATACAATCCTAATAGCCTCTTTTAAAAATATATATGCATGAGCAAAAAAGGAGTAAAATCATATGTAAGTAACCTAATACTTATTTTTGTAATTTTAGATTTCTATAATTTATTAAGAATATATTTCACAGAAAATCTATTAAAGTATACGAAAAAACCAATTCATACAACTTGTGCCGCTAGGAGTGCTGGTGTAACATGTTGCCATCTAAATGTATGGTAAATGTCAGGGTCTGCACATATTATTATATTTCTACGGTATTTGATGAGATCTATGTCTCACCTCTGGAATATTCAATGTGAGAAAGCAAAATGCCCACGCCAGTGGTATCACAAAATGGCAAATAAATACATATTCACTTATAGATTTGTTTTGCGTAAGCTAATTGAGAAATTATTTAGCTTATAGTCTTCAAATTTAAGAAAATGTTAACCTATAAAAGTGAATTATAATAATAAGGAACTCCAGTCCATTATTAATTTTTAAAATTTTTATTAATGTTGACGTTCTAACTTAATTTCCAGTTTTTAATTATTTTTTTTAAAGTTTGTTTTCATAGTTAAAATAGTTGTTAAAGTTTCAATTTTTTAAAGATCACCAAAACGCACGAAATCTATTGCTTGTTGGGTGTGATATCACATGAGTAATCAGATTGGCGGTTCAATAGGCGGTAATCGATATTGTATGCATTCCATACAAAACTTTGAGACCTTTTATACTCAAATTTAACTGCTTTTAATTTAGGAAATAAATAAAATGTTAATGAAGGAAACATTGTAGAATATCAGGGTCTCGTTACTATTGTAGACGCATTGTACCAAAGTGCAAAAATACATTCATATCCACAACTGATTAACAATTTACCAGCGTTCCAAGAAAGTCATCAAAAAAATCCCCTCAAGCGCCCATAGCTCACATTTCCAACTTTTTAAGACAAGACTAATCTTAAGAAAAGACCATGACCTAATATGTTGGTTGGTAACAGATATACGTATTATGATACCGCCACATATCGGATTTATCGATACCGGCTCCACAGATATTAGCATTCTGACTGTTCAGAGACATTAAACGATATGTTGGTATTCATATCTATTGAATACTGATTTGCTACATGTTAATAATTTTAGCGAAAATCACCTCAAGGACGCTGTACAAATGTATTTTTTTTTCCCAATGATCTATTTTTTTTCATTATTGAAATTTAATACAATTTAATTCATTAAAGTACTATGCTTCCCTTTTAAGTAATGCTTGTGTAGAGAAGCGGAGTGTAAATATTGCAGATGTTTATATATTTACATAGTAATGTTTCCTAAAGTGCTTAAAATAATGAATAATAATAAAAATAAAATGGTTTACACGATAATATTACAGAATTGATGGCTTACTTAAAAGAAAAAATAGGGTGATTTAGAAGTTAAAATCATAATAAAATATATGTAATGTAAGATATTTAACTTATACGTTATGCTATAAGTTGTTTATCTTACATTACATTGTACATTACGTACTAGTGGTAAATGTTGTCTATCCTATCACTAACTATAGACAGCCTATTATATCGATAATAAGTACTGACGTTACTGACCGTTCTCCATGTATTCGATATTCATCATTATTTAATATTACTAAATCTTTGGTATAGCCGACATTTCAATAAAAATTATTCCTTTGGTGTCAACAATGAAAAAAACTATAAAAATAGCTAGAAATGATTAAACATGAAAAATATTACAAAATTTTAAACCGTTATGTCCCGGACACTATTAGGTCTACATTTTGAGACCATTTTGATATCAAATTGTGCAAATTTTGTCTACTTAAAAAGTATTAAATGATTTATGCTGAATAATTGGTCATTCGGGATCCAAAATCGACAAAAACTGAAGAAAAGTCGAAAAGTTCGCTTTTTTTAATCTCGACTACAAATCTGGAGTTTGTGGGTTTAAATCCCAGCGTGCGCATGTAAATTTGATTTAACTAATCTGCGTCGTTTACAATTAATACATTAAAAATTATACACATACATATATAGTATATTTATGGCGCGTTCCAAACTGAAAGATGCTTGAAATGGCTTTAGCCGTGTTTAGTGACTAGATCTGAATAGCCTGGTATTTCCCAGCCTTCCTCTTCCCGATCGCCTTTACCCTCCCCATACCTTTTACCCTCACAACATACCCCAATAAGGGATGCCATAGTCCCACTTGCTTCGGACAGTTGGGACTCTTGTGCGGTATTCGCATAAACAAATACGAGTGTCAGGAGAATTCATAATGCGAAAGTAAATGGCAGAAGAATTAATCAATCAATGCAAAAATGATATGAAAAACATTTAAACACCTACCGTGAATAACATAATACCGACATACTAATATATCAATATTAGGTAATATCACAAAAGAACAGGTGTGATACAGAACTATTCCAGACGCTCACAAAGCGGGGGCTTAATACCTTTCTGGCTAGAATTTTTTGGATGCAATTTTAACTTTTATTGGTTAGAATTATGTTTGAAGGGGAAATAAGAATTGGTTGCGTTAATAACACATCAGATGACATTTTGTATTTCGTGAATAGTTGCCTCTATGATGGTTTACGAAACAGTTTTCTGCACATGCGCCTGTCATGGACCTGACAAAGACAAAATTTATAGTAGTTTTGTGAGAGAATTATGCTAATATTAATAGGTTTGAAACATTGAGGTACCGTTAATGGCCTGAAATAAAAATAAATATATATAACATTATAAGGAATAATAGGTTTGAGGTATCATTAGAAATCCCCCCCTTTCAGAGTGTTGGTATAATATACACTATGGATCACTTCTATAGTTTTGTCTATGGAACATAACCTCAGACAGACTTGTAAAACCGGTGTCAACCGCAATGGTCAATAAATCTACTATACATTTACAAGTGCTTTTAACACATCGTTTGCGGGAGACGCTTAAAGGCGTCTTTTCCATACTGTTGGTAGAGAGCGGGAAACGCTTAAAAGCGTTTTTTGTATTTGTATACTAGTGATAGAGCGCGGGAGACGCCTTAACGCGTTGACACTTAGAGTTACAACATATTACGAGAAACGTGTGATTCTTGGTTACTCTCTGAACTAAAAATTAGGCGCCAGCTCCTTTGAGGCGTGTAATACCTGTACCGGGTACCTAAACCCGGCAATTCGTGGAATTAGGGTCGGTTGGCCGACTGTGGTCATAAAACATTCACTTGAAAGCTGTAAGATAAACATTTCGTTTTTGTCTTTATATTTCTTCAGTGTTATAGTGATACTGTTTCGTTCAAGACGTTCTCCATTTTCGTTTCTGTCTACATTCCGCTTTAAGAATTTCGTATAAAATACCTATCATTGTATGATATATTCGTAATCGATCGCTGTTGTGTTTGAAGTTATTTGTTACATATTTTTTATAAAAAAATACCTAATAACAATGGACTACGTTAGTGATGAGAGTGACGGAGAATTGTGTGCTGATAATTTATCAAATTATTCTTGTGATAGTGACGTTGAGAAACATACAGATGATGAATTTGAATTTAATGATGATGAAGTTACAGCGCGTCCTCAGACTTTTTTCCGTCGAACAATTGAAAGCAGTTCGGATTCAGACTCAGATGAATATGAAGAAGAAGAATGGTCATCGGCAGATAATACACCAGTACTGGAAGAGTTTTTAGGTCGCCCAGGTATAAATACCGATAATGCTCCGAATAGTCTAACGGAAGCAACAAATTTATTCATAGGAGAGGATTTTTTTACACTCCTTGTACAAGAATCTAACAGATATTATTATCAAAATATGCACAAATTTAAAATATACAAGAAATCTCTCAAATGGAAAGACATTACAATACAAGACATGAAGAAGTTTTTGGAGAAAACATACATTGGAAAAGATTGAAGGCAACGGCAAAAATAAGAATCTACGAAGGCGATGTCGTGTGTGCGCGGTCCACAAAGTGCGTAGCGAAACCCGGTATATGTGTAAATTTTGTGCTGTACCATTACATAAAGGGTGAAACAATATTAGTGTTTATTGTTTTGTATTTTACAAAATATATATTATGTTGGCCGTGCATAAAATGACTAAATCAACAATACGACAAAAGTGTTCCAATGTTTATATTTAACCTTGAATATTATAATTTTTTATCCAAAAATATAAACATTTGTGACCAGATAATAATAGAATATTTCATTTAAGGTAAAGTACTCAAAATTTTATTTAAATATGATCAATAGTTCAGTAGTTATAGCTGTTTTACGTGAAACGTAATTTGGCGCGCGAATCTTACAAAATTGCCCGCTTTATGGCGTGGATTAATTAAAAAACCCCCGCAAACGATGTGTTAATATAACCCCATTATACAACATGGTGTCAGATGTGGATGATTTGGTGTTTAAGGGGCCAAGTTTAATTACACCATTCATTTTACAACCTGAAATCTTAAAAGATATTCATAAAGGTTACTTAGGTATGTCAAAATCAAAAAGTCTAGTCAGAAACATGATTTTTTTTGGCCGAATATTAACTCTGATATTCAAAATATTGTTGGTCAATGTCAGATTTGTACTAAATTTAAACCTAATAATCCGTCGCAGCCTCTTTTGCCACATAGTATTACAAATTTTCTCTGGGAAAAGTTAGGTGTTGATTTAATGCATTTCAACAACTCAAATTATCTTATTGTTACTGATTATTATTCAAAATATATAGAACATTCAATGTTATACAATTATAGCGCAGAAACTGTCGTCACACATTTGAAATCAATATTTTCACAGCATGGGATACCGCTAAAACTATTAAGTGATAATGGGCCACCATTTCAATTATGAGTGGGATATTGAACACATCACTACTAGTCCAAACTATCCGCAATCAAACGTTCAAGCTGAGAGTTCAGTAAAAATAGTAAGAACATATTGAGAAAATGCCTTGAAATGAAAACTAATCCTTATCTTGCTATGTTGCATTACAGAAATAGCCCAAAAAATAATTTTCCATCCCATGCAAGTCTGTTAATATTACACCAACTTAGGTGTAATTTGCCAGTAACAACCAGTCAACTTAGACCAAAAGTCGTAGAATTCAAAGATTATGAAAATCAATTTAAAGATCGTCAGAATAAAACGAAAAAATATTTTGATAAAAAGGTTCGAAACTTGGCTGAATTGAAAATAGGAGATAGAGTAGTATTTAAAAAAAAAAGTGTCAAATTCATGGTCATCGGCTACGGTAGTTGAAATTGTTAAGGGATGCCCAAGGTCATATGTTATTAAAACTCCTAATGGTTCTAGGTACCGCAGGAATAGGAAACATCTAAACCTAGATATATATCACGAAAGTTCATCGAAGGAAGGTGTACGTTTTGACAATGATTTCCATCCCATTCCATTTTATTCAGGTCCGACTACTTCTGATGAGATGACAAGCAGTGAGACAAGCATTCAAACCCGTTCGGGCAGAGTTGTTAAAAAACCCGATAGATATAATACATCGGATTATAATTAATTGTGTTTCACTGTATTTGTAATTATGGTTATGTTATTTTGATTTTACGGTTTATTACTGTCATGAATAGTTTTTGGATTTTGTTGTTTGATAATGGTTATGTCGGTGATTTTTTTTTGTTTATTGGGAAAGGAGAGATGTTGGTATAATATACACTATGGATCACTTCTATAGTTTTGTCTATGGGACATAACCTCAGACAGACTTGTCAAACCGTAGTCAACCGCAATGGTCAATAAATATACTTTACATTTACAAGTGCTTTTAATATAACCCCATTATACAACACAGAGTTACGGAAGAAATAACCACCAAAGAAACTGTGGCCAATTTCATTGTTGTAATGTGGAAGGTGTATAAATAATTACGTAGACAAATTCGTTAAAATTGCTATAACAATATTGAATATCCAAGCAAAAACTCTCAAGTAGTAGCAATAAACAAACAGAATGATTTAATGAGCAAAATAAACACTGTAAACAGCGAAACTATAAGCCATAAGCACGATAAACAGTGGGTACAACTCATATCTAGTTATAGTTGGGCTCGAAAAACTGCGCATGTGACGTCAGAAGTAGTGGTACCAACAGAACATAGTGTTTTGATGGAATAGTTTTTAATTCACTTTTAAATAACGATTTATGTGAGCCTTTGTGAATCTGCCAGAGAGGTATGTGGAATAAGTACGCAAGGTAAGAAGAAGGTGATGCATGGAGGGATGATGAGATTAAAGCACTGGTCTCAGAGAAGAAGAAAGCGTGGTTATGTCTGATAGGACTGGCAGTGCTTCTAGCGAAGAGAGGGATAGAGCGAAAGAAGTTTACAAGGGATGCAAGAAAAGAGTACGTGCTGGAGTGAAAGAACGAAAGAAACGCCTGGAATAGGGGCAAAATGACAAACCACTTCCAAGAAAACATTTAACTGTTTTGGAAGGAGGTCAAAAGGTCCCGGAATGGTCCAGAAAGCGGTTGTGAGAAAGTGATAAAATCGAAAGATGGAAAAATTTTGACGAATGAGAAAGATATAATAGAGAGATGGATGAAATACTTTGAAAAGGTCTTCGAAAGCAACCCGAATGGTAGTGATTCCAGTGGCGAGTCGGGTATGAATTACGATGAGGTGAATGTTCCCAAAATCAGCATGGATGAAATTAAAAGATCAATTAAATGTATGAAGAATGGTAAGGCTGTTGGTTTCGACAATATTGCTGCTGAATACTTTAAAAGAGATAGCCGTATATATATATATGAGACGTTGTATGAAAGTGAATGAAGCAAGAAGTGTATGCCAAGATCGAGTTGTTTGGCGATCCGTCCTCTCTACCTACCTCTGCGGAGAAACGGCGTGATGGTTAGTTAGTTATTAAGAATCGGCGTTTGCTGATATACTTTTTACATATATTTTTTTAAAGCCATAAAATTTTTCACTGGAGTTCCTTATTGCTTGAATTGAGTACAATTGGTATATAAAATAATACAATTTTAGATTACTTGTCAGTTTCCTCAGGTGATCTCTCTTCCTCTAATGCCTTGGACCATTTTCCCTTCTGCTGGGCAGCTTCCATCTCCTTCTCCAGATCTCTCTCGACGTTGGATAAATCTGGAGAAACGTCTATCAGTTGTTTCTGCATCTCGATTCCGCAGTTCTTCTGGTATGCTTCGAGCACTAATGATTTCTAGAAGCAAAAAATGCAGTTTAGATTGGCCATAATGAAAACTGGATAATTATTTTATACTGATGAACGTTTGAGAGCTTGAATTAACTAACCTTATATTCAGGGAACAGATTATCGTATGTTGCTGGATCAGCTAGTGATTGTCCTGTCTTTTCATTTGTAGCTGACGCTTGTTCTCTCCATTTTTGTACTACTTCTGATATGCGGGAGGGCAGGTAAGATCTGAAAAAAAAAAAATTATTTTTATTTGTCTTCTATCGTATGGTGAGAGGTATGTCAAGGATGGATATCAAGATTGTTGAGCTAGTCTGTGGTCTTAGACGTTACCCTGTGGAATGCATTGATTCTGTTGCAGAATGTGTGAAGCTGGCAAATATTTACTACAAATATGCTCAGAGTCTGCACCACACCGAAATCACATACATATGTAAATATTGGAGAGTCTTTAAGGCTCCACCTGTACATCATGTGGACACAATGGCCGTGGGAGTAGCTTATTCTGTTGAAGGTCTAAAATTTACGAGGCAGTATGAATCAGTAATGAAGGTTTGTCCAAGTGGGGTCGGACACGAGAAGTTGCAGAGATTAATTTGATGAAGGGTTCTATACCTGGCAAAGAAGGCAGCCAAGGGCAAGCTGTCTCCATTGACCAGAAGGTCAAGACAACCATCCAAGTCTCCGAGCAGGAACTTCATGAGGAACTTCATGTTGGCACCTCCTTCTTTTGTAGTGCCGCCGGCCATATCCTTCAAAAGCTCTTCATTACCTGTTTTGGGAATGATATAAAATTAGTTGATATGCAGATGTACAAAGCTCAAAATCATCACATTGGCACTTAGCCTTCTTTTCAATGCTGATCTTTAAATGTAATCTATCCAAGCATGCGGCAGATTTTGACAAAATGTATTTATTTTAATCATCTTGTACAGTTATTCACCATGGTGTAAAAGTGTTTTAGTGAAACTTCATGGATCATATCAATTCAATTCTTTACTCCTTTTAAAAAATTTACAAAATTTTCATTTTAAGGTATTTTCAAGGGTATATAATAGGAGATTGATAGAAAACAGGAAAAATTGACAATGTATTACTACCTTTCTTATGCCATTCCCAAACTTGATATTTTTTATTACCAAAGAAAGGACTATTGTTTTTCACTAGATATATATATTTTTTTATAATTAATCTATGCATTGTTATGCATGTTACATAAAGAAAATACCTCCCCCTCCATACAATTATCTCATGAGGCTGAACTGTTAGACATAAGAAAAAATTATTTTCTACAGTGCCTAAAATATACATTTTCCGGAAATAAATTTTTCTCAGAAAACGAAAATCGCTATAGTAATAGAAAAAAAAACGTACTTGAAATACCTTTGTGAAAAACTAGGCTTGCGCAGAGACAAGCTTTTTTTATTTCTTCTAAAATTTGTAATTTAATATCTACAAAATGAATGCGTCCAAACATATCGTCTTTAAACACATACAAAATTTTTGTAAAAAAACTGGATAAAAACCAATCAACCTTTTCCTGCTATAATTGTATATTTTCCCCACTTTCTTTCCTTTTTCATATTCAACTGATAATTTTTATTTAACTTACCTTCAACATCCATGTATTAAAACACATATGGTTTTTTCTCTCAACAAAAAAATTATTAAAATAAACAAGAAAAAATTTTATATTTCGTTTTATCTGGTTTTCTTTCACAATTTTATTAGCATTATACAGTTATTATTTTTAAGTAAAAGCACTCTTACTTTTAAAACTTGTAAAGATGTATATATAAGGAATATAGATATATATGTATGTATATGAGTAAATATATATAAACAAATATAAAAATAAATTAATTCCATGAAAAAGGAAACTGATATTTTTTTTCTGTCACTAATATCAAGTATACTCACGCACTGTTCTTGCCTATGTGAAATTTTTTGCTATATATACAATACACATAAATTTATATACATGTATTCAAATATATAGATATATATTTTTAAAAAATGTTTAAAACCTTTGTACCTATGCGTATATAAATGTATGTATCAAAAAATTTATTATAATAAGTTATTCACACCTTTGGTGCCGGTTTATTACGTCAGTAATGATTTAATAGAAAACTTTTATTTTAAAATACATAGGTAATACATACTAGTGGTGGGCGAAGCGGATCGGTTTAGTGAGCCGGATAACCAAATCAGCTCTTTGTAGTGTACCGGTTCGGTGTCCGGCTCGATTGAACGACAATTCACGTCACCCCGCACCATGCCCTCTCCCTCGCTCCCTTGGCCCTCCCAAAGACGTTCTTAAGACGCTCTTACACAATACTTTTTTCGACCAGTTTTCATGTGGATTGTCTTTACAGAGAGCTGATTTAGTGATCCGGCTCACTAAACCGAGCCGCTTCGTCCACCACTAGTACATACATCTTTGACGTAACGCCCTCTTATTATCGTTATTATATCCATTGATATAAACAATTAAATAAAAATGATATTTCGCACCAAATTTTTGTGTTCGCGACAGTTTTTTGTCATTCCGAGTGAGGAGCCCTTGGCGTTGCATGCAAGAGTCTACGCTCTGTGTTTTATCGAGTATATTATCGAAAAATGCAACCAAAATCTTTGAGAAATGGGTCAAAAACGACTCACTCGAAACGTTTCAATCATTTCAAAAGGCTAGAAGAGCAGCAAGTATAACAAATTCTCTTTTTACATATAAAATTGTTCACTTTTATGTACCTTTTGTCAGTTATATTGTTCCAAACTCAAAAGATAAAAACTTGAAAGTGCGTAACTGTTCCGAGCGAACATCATGTGTGTTGTTAGCGTGGGTGTGAAGGTATATTATGAAATCCTCGCCCGAGTGCTGTGCCAATATTAGATAGGTAGGTAACTACTTATTTGTATTTACTGAAATTGATTCCATGATATTTTACTAGTCCGGGTGTGGGTACGGTTCCATGATATTTTACTAGTGTGGGTGTGGGTACGGTTCCATGATAATTCGGCACACTAATATATCGGCACACTATTGAAGAATATAATATAACATTTAAAAAGTAATATAAACTAACCTAAAAATGCTTTTCTGCGTATAAGCGCATCATCATTCACGCGTCGCCAAATGAGTCATATTATGTGTCACGTTGTAATGTTAACTTCAGTCATTTAGAAAACATCGAATTTTTTGATCTCTTTTTTTTTTTCTGTTTTGAACCTGGAGTACTAATTTTTCGGCAGAGGCTATTCCGTTCTTTTTTAACACATTGATTGCTGAATACGTGTCTAGCGTGTATTACGACATTTCATTTGGTGCTGAGTAACTTCACCTAAATTCGCACGTTATTCGTTTCGCATTCGGTGCGCCGGCCAGGTTGTCACTTGACTGTTGTGGAGGTTTATCAATGTCTGACACGTGTACAAAGAAATTGTAAGTATTATTTTAGGAAAAAGTATATTTGCATCAGTTTTATTTTGTATTTAAATTAGACGTAATTTGCAGCATCTGGTGAATTTACTTGAAAATACGTAGCAATCAATGTGTTAAGTGAATAAAATTTGCTACAATTTGAAATCATTGCGGTCTAGGTAGACCTAATAATGTGAGACACAGCTGTTAAATTGTTGTGATGAAAGAGTGTTTTTCATTTTTAATCCTGCTGCTTTTAGTATTTTTTCACAAAGATCTGAAGGTCTAACGAGGTAACCCTTTCTCTGAAGTGCTCATCAATTCCATATTTACAGTCTCGTTTTTTTTTCCGCCTCTTCTTGGTTGCTTAATGGTAATTTCGTAATTATTCATTTAATTAATTTATACACGGAAACCGATGGAAAAACGTATTTCTGTTAGGGATAGCTGAGCCGCATTGTCGATTTTCTGCAATTCCTAGCATGGGTCCTCTGTTGAATCTTAAATTTCTTTATTTTTTTTACGAAAATGGTCACTAGTGTGGAGAGCCATTCATTTTTACGAATTTCTTCACTCGCCCTCTCTGTTTTCTGTTCCCTAGGCTCAACACGCTCATGGTCTAACACAGCTCAGGGTGAGTTAACTTTTCATTTATTTTCTACAATGCATTTAAAACTTTGTTTAGCAGCTTGTGTTAAGTTTGATGTTTATTTCAGATCCACCCATACTATCCAGTCGCCAGCTGCACATCTATGCTTGAGGTAATTATAAGCAATTACAGACAAAATTCTGCTAACCTTTTGTACCTAGTTTATAATTGCATCTACCTACATTTTGTACCTACTTTATAATAACATCTACTTACATTATAATTTTTCCTACATAAAACAGATTCTTAGGTGTATAAATAAATAAAAAAACCAAAATTCAAACTTCGATCCTAAAAATTAAAACTTAAATCAAAAAACTATTTCCACAAACCGACTCCAAATGTGAGGTAGATTCACCAGTTTCCCGCTTAAACTGCGAGTTTTCGAATACCGTGTATAACGAAACCTAAAATGCTCGACCGTCTCGAGGCCGAATCTAATTCGATTTTACAACGGTAACTAAATGATGAAACATTTGTAAAAAGGATCAAACTGAATACTCTACCAAAATAGGTTTTGTAAACAAGCCACACTATTTTACGAATTGGTTCTTTTACTTAATAGCTCCGATTTTTGATTGTTTACATTCATCGCGGTACATAGTAACGCATGTTTGACCTTATATTTTCCTAAGAATGTAATTCCACAAAGATGCACTGTTACCGCCACCTAGCGACAAAAAAAATGAAGACATTTTGACAGTTGAGGAATTTCGATCTGCCTATAACATGCACTTAAAGATATTATCGCCCCCTTAGAGCTAAAACTCCTTAAGTGACATACTAGCTGTATGACACAGTGACTTTTACCTCTAATGGGGTGATACACGTGACATCCGTGTACGGGGATAGTCGCTGATGGATCACATATGTAACAGTCACGTAGATAGGGTTAAATTATTATTGTAAAACTCCATCAAATGCACTGTATGATTACTTGAATTTATTGATAAATATTCAGGTTTAATAATTCTGTATCCAAATAGGATAATTTTACCAGAGCTTGTCGCCAGTGTCAGCAATCCCGTGTCGTCGCCAGCCTGGCGGAAGCAGTGATTGGCGAGCTTGAGGTCGGACTGCTGCATGGCGAGGTCAGCAAGACGCAGCCACCGCTGGGGTCCGTCAGCCAGGGCCGCCGCCTGGGCGGAGTCTCCTAGCTGCAGCGCCAGCTCGAAGCGGTGCTCGGGGTCTGTCGACACGGCAAGCGCTTGTTGCTTGAAACCCTGCATTGATGGAAAGAGTATGTTAGTACATGGTGGACAATCTCGAATGTTTGTAAGATAGTTCAAACCCCAAGGGAGCTGGTAGGACTGTATTTATGCAGGTGTTGGGAATGGATAACACCCGTGAACTTTATTAGGGATTGACTACTATTAAAGGAATGAGGTGAAACATAGAATACAGCACAACGGGCCTATGGCCTGAATGGCTAGAGGAGCTATGCAGAATTCAAATCAGTAATGATGTTATTGAGAATACCAATCAATTATTCTATAATTGTTAAAAGCAGTATAAACTAAAACCTTATCATCATTTCTGAGACATGGTTCACCCGCTGAAAACTCTGTTGTTTCTTCCTTTTTCTACTAAACGTCGCATATACATAATAGAAACAGAGGTATTCCTATATACATAATAGTCACAATTTCAATAAATAATGGTTCAAATGTACCTGTTTCTCAAGGAAGTGAGCAACTCTGGTTCTGTGCTCCTTGGGTACGGTTGGCAATACTCTGTCTGCCGTCTCGAAGTCTCCCCTCATGACGGCCGTCTGGTACTCTAATACTGATAGCAACAGGGAATATGACACCACATTCAGTTCTTTATCTCCCACGTATAATCTGAAAAACAGAAAAGACAAATTATAAAGGAACATATTTTTATGTGGAACTTTGCAAGTGTCACTGTGTACAACCAGGGGAACTATTGCCACCTGGTTGGGTGATGCTGTGGGACAGATTAAGGAAGAAGCTGTAAGAAGGGATTTATTAAAATAAGTCTTGAAGGCGGCCGGATAAAATGAGAAAGGAAGGGCGATGCGTGTCATTTTATGTAAGAACAAGTTGTAGAAAAGACCTTATCTATATATTATCATTATAAAGATAGCTGCCAATAATATGGGAAAAAAAATGGAGAATAATATTGACAAATCTTGAATTTGAGATATGATATCGATGAAGATGACATAAATTGAACTGGTCTCATTAGCTAAGTTGGCAAAGAGGTTGCCCCGGATAGGCAGAGGTCCTGGGTTCGAGTCCCAGATGCGACTGAAATCTCTTTATTTTCTGTCGTTTTTTTCAGTTTTCGTGTTTCATTTAGGTTATGTTAAAATTATTTTCTACAATGATTAAACCTTATCTAAGACTGTCAACATCAACTGTGCATTGGTATTACAGCACATACAAAATATTGTAGGAATTCTTAAGCAGTGAGACATCGGACAGGATAAATCACTCGGATGAACAATTCATGTCATTCAGTGATACGCAAGAGAAACAAAGAGGGCTTTAAGTCAACCGAGAATAGTGGAAGCAGTTTAGAGAGACCTTTCTCTAGCAGTGAAAAGCTAGTAGAAGAAATGGGGATGATAATAATGCTAAAAAAAATATACTTTGTTACTTTTCAGGTCACAGGGTCGTATCTTGTATTAGTACATACCAAAAATAGCAAATAAGTAATTTAATGCCCTGCAAAAATATTATTTACGCCTAACCTGTTTTCCTTGGGCACGTATCCCAGCAGGTACATGGTGTGGTCGAGGTGAGCGATGGTCACCGTCTCTCCTCCCACATAGTAGTTGATGCGGTTCACAGAGTTGGTGTAAATGAAACAGTCGCCGACCCACAGGCCTGTCTTCACACTCTCGCTCACTTCTCCTAATACCTGAGAGATAAAATTTACAAGATTAGACTTTACAACCAAAAGGGTTCGTAATTGACTTATTCAGAAAGCAACATAAAAAACATTCATTTTCTTCTGGTTCACTCTACTATCAAATGTTTGATTTCATCAGGATAATTTGCGTTATCTTCTTTTACAGTCAAGAACAATTTTGCCACTTTCCACCACTGATTAGTTTTAATTTACATACTAACCTCAAATGCGTCTTCAATTCCATCGTCTGTGACTTGTGTGTTGTTTTCTTTAGCTTGTGCCACGACTGAGGCATCATACTTCAGAATAAAGTAGGAATCTTCTGTGGCGAGGCAGACCAGGGTTCCATTTTCTGTCCAGTAAACGTGCTTTGGTTGAATTTCGATTCTAGAAAAAAAAAATACATGTAAAAAATTCAATTTTTAAAATTCTCAGAATCAGTAAATCAAATTATTTATCATATAATCATATTATATGAAGAAGCTACGGTAGTAGCGAAACCCGGTCGGCTAAAGTATAAATAAAAGTGATGTAAAACAAAGTTATTGTTTTATTTTTTAAATTATATTATTTTCGTTAATTTCTTATTTTTAGACTTCTTTTGGCTTAACGTATCACAATTCTAATCATTAATTTTTATTTATATATGTATTCTTTAATGAGGACATATAAATATTTAAAGTATACATAAATAAAATAAAATTAAATGATAAGAATAGTGATATGTTAAGACAAAAGAAGTCTAAAAATAAGAAATTAAAGAAAGTTTCTCACAATTTATTAGGTATGTAGTATTTTATTCCCTTTCTAAACCACCAGACCAAGCGCGACCATTGAGTGGCGAGGTTGGTACAAACCTAGTAGTCTCTTTAATATTTTTTCATTTATGAGCAAAAAAAGAAGTAAAGTCATATGTAGGTTATCTAATATGTATTTTATGAATTTTCGGTTTCTGTAATTTATCAACGGGAGAGGGAAGTCGGAGAGTTATTATTTATTAATTCAAAATAATAAAAATATCATTATTTTGAATTAATAAATAATAACTCTCCGACATCCCTCTCCCCCTTAAGAATATATTTCACACAGAATCTATCAAAATATATGAAAAAAATAAATTTTTGGTCAATGAACGCCACTGGGGCGCTAGTGTACCATGTTGCCATCTCAATGTATGGAAAACGTCAGAAGCTGCGCGAATTATATATTTTAAAGGTATTTGTTATAGAGGGTGCCAGCAGCATTTTGTTTATATATTTTGTGTATGTAGTGAGTGAAATGTGTGATGAATTATTGTGCGTAGACGACTTATTTGATGTTTCAAGCGATAGTGAGAGGTACAATAACAAAATATAGATGGTAGTTTGAGTGAGAAAGTGACAAGAGTGATATAAAGAAAATGTGTTTAAGTTTGGAAGGTGAACGTGAAAATAGTTGTGCCTTGGTAACTTTAGATAAAACCATGAAGGTTGATCTTTTTTGTGTTGGAAAATGGTGTTACAGCAAAAATTGGACTAATCTAGCAAAGATGAGTTATAATTTTGTTGTACCTAATTGTCCAAATTGTACCAAAATCTCACAGGATATCGACATATTTTGCGTCAGTGAGGAAAGATTCAAAAGGGAAATTCTATTGATTCTTGAAAGAATCTCTTCTCATTGACGCGATCTTCACCACTGCCTGAATTTATTTAAATATCTCTGAATTTATTTTTTTTATTTTTAGTATATTTCTTTTTCCTTGTACATTGTTTTACAAATATTAAATAAGTACCTGTAATTTCTCTTACGTATAAAATATAACATGTTTGTAATTGTATTAGAAATTAAATAAAAACATTAATAATATTATTATTATTATTATTATTATTATGAAACTTCCCGAAGAATTCAGGATTCAGGGTAACGAGTAGAAAACATTGTCAGTGTTATAAATGCTAAACTGGGTATAAAATTCAAACGCCAAATCAAAAAGACTTACCTTCTTATTAGATCCAGTGTTTCCCAATCGTAGAATGAGAATGCCATTCCACTGATAGATTTGACTCCAAGCATATAGCCCCCAAATATACCTGAAAAAAATAAATTCACAGCTAGAGTAGGATTGAATCAGCAAACGCGTAAAAGTATACTGGAATTTATTGTGACGCAAGTACAAATCGTTGCAGGAAAGTAATACTGCTGTAACCACCACTACCTACAAAAATGCTTCGTGTACACCATTCAAGAGGGTTTTTTTTCCGCGTTGATCTATCTGGGTCCCGTGACTCTACAATGAAAAATAAGACCCGTACGACATTGGAAAAACTCTTTGTTTTGTCAATATTACGTTTTTTATTCAATATATAAGCCTCAAAATCCAGCTTTTTTTTGCATGGCTTTGGCTGTTACAGCGATATTGCTTCCCTGCAACGAATTATACGTGTAAATACATACAGGGAATTAAAAAAAATAGTTTTGTTATTACTGTATCATCTAGTTATTTTTTGCAATGAAAGGAAAGGATGGTTAGAACATTGGTGGTTACATTCAACTTGTCACCGCACAACTAACATGTATAGAATAAACATATGGTCGTGCCGATAACGGTTCAACTCGGGTAGCTTTAAAATTGATTTGTGCAATAATATGCATGCTTACAATCCTACCCAATTGTAATCCTTATACTTAATCCATAGATTTTACTTGCGTTGTTGTCCGCTAACTCTGTTCGAGACGCATTGTTAATTCGCACTCGCAACCCGATGCAATATTTATATTGCCTTTGTAAAACTGCCGCAATCTATTAGATTATGATCTGGCCTCAGATTGAGGAATATCTGTGTTTTTTTATGTTGAACTATTATTATTTGTTTATGTGCTCAGTGCATCGACAGCCAAAGAAGAGGCCTTGTGGAGAAAGTAAGGATCAGGGGTAAGTCTTTAGATCCCATCTTACTTTTCCTATGTTTCCGTGCATATTTGAGCAAGTCAATTATTATTATATAAAGGTGATAACCTTAATTTTAAGAACCATCGCAATCACATATATATGGAGGCAAGAAATATTTGCGCATAAGATCCAGGCAATTCTAATTCGAATTTTGTTATATTATTTCATAATATTCTACAAAAGTCGCAAAAAATGTGAGCTTACTGGGGTACCCCGTTCTAAGATCACATTGTACATGGTTTTATGAATGGATTATAAATTAGGTCAAGTTTTTTTGTAAGTTTGTTAAATTTTTTAAGAAAGTTTTCGTAATTATGTTAAAATATTACAAGAGGAAAAACATAATGCAATAAATGAATAAAAATTCTAAAATCTAGGAGAAAACATACTGTGACCATTAAACTCTGTTAGGTTGCAGGATTATATTTATATTCTTCCTTCCCTTGTCCATAATCCATATCTTAATATTTATTTTGAAGTCGGTTAGCCTTGTAATGGTTTTTATTGCTAGAGGGAGGATGTTAAATACATACTTTTATAGAGAAATATAGAAAATTTCTTTGTCCAAAAGTTGTTGGTGGAATGTAAGTTGTAATGAAGATCTTGTTAATCGACCCGAGTTTGTTTGTGTAAAGTTATCCTGGTTTTTGAATGCGTAAATGAAAATATCTTTTGAATATAATTGTTTTAGATATATTAAATTCAGGGCATTAAAAACGTAGTCTGTAGGAGTTCTGATGGGGACTATGAGAATAATTTTCAAAATTGTCTTTTGAGCTATGATAACTGGTTTTATAGTGAAATCGCATGAACTTCGCCATCCGATTGCAAATAAGATTGGCTTAAGGCGTAATAAGTTTTAATTAGTTGTTCTTTATTTAAAATGTTTCTAATTGTTTTGAAATAATTGGTTAGTTTTTTCAATTTGTTGCTTACATTTTCAACATGGGAGTTCCAATTTAAGTTTTGATCAATAATTATTCCTAGGTATTTTATTGTTTGTATTTCATTCAATTTTGGGCAGTTGCAAGCAACTTCTAGGTTCATGTTTAAGCAGTTTTTATGTTTAGATTTGTGTTGAGGTTATCTGTTGTTTATTTTAAATTTAATATATTTAGTTTTTGCGTCATTTAATGTTAGTGCATTTGAATCAAGCCATTGTTTTACCCGATTCATCCCTTCTTCAGCTTTTTCAAATACAGTCTCCCACGACTTTCCATGGAAAAGAAGGACTTGGGTTTATAAAACAAAGGTATGTGAAACAGTTTTACACCTTCTTCAGAGGATAGTTATCAATTGTTGAAGTTAAACAGTTAAAAAACAATTTGCTTGAGAATGTAATAGACAGAAAATTGAATTACAAATGAAATCTTTATGTAATATCTTTGCCTTTTGTATGATGGCCTTCTACATTAAAGATTTTGCCGCAATAATGGGATGGCGGAATAATAGTCAACATACTCTAATTATCACAATGTATTTATTATCTCGTATGACATGTGATGATAAAGAGAGACTGGAAAACCTTGCACGCTCTTGAATACCTGCATTGTTGTTCCTCTTTGATGCTGTCTTTCTTAAACAAGATGTCAGTCATACATTCGTTACAGTTGTTCGTTCCAGTTAGTTACATTCCAAAGTGGAGGATACTCTCCCTGGTGAAATACCACCTCTCAAAATCGAAACATTGCTTGAAATGGCTTTAGCTGTCTGGAGACAAGATCTGAATAGTCAGGTGCTTCCCCACCCCACCTTCCTCTTCTCAATTTCCTTCCCCTCCCTTCAGGCTCACAAAATACGCCAATTGAGAGTATCATAGTCCCACTGGCTCCAGAGGATTGGGAGCAGCTGGGACTCTTGTGCGGTATTCACATAAAAATAAAAAGTAAATAATATAGATATTTCCCCCCTACCTTCCGCTCCATAATCCGGCTTGAAGCTCTTCCTCTCCTTGAAGTTCTTGAACACCTTGATGGTGCTGGAGGACTCGAGCGTGGCATACTCGGAGCTGTCGCTGGCCCAGACAAACTCCTGGGCAGTGCCGAACGCCTTGTTGCGGAGCGCCATGGCCGTGTAGATTATGTACTCGCCGTCGCCGCTGACCACCACGAAGCGGCCGTTGGGGTTGTGGGCGATGGTCTGCGGGAATATTTCGCAGGAGCCCATGTCCTTGACCACCACCGGGAGACGCTCACCATCTTTCACCTCGGTGTCTGAAATAAACAGAATCAAGAAATACATTTTTCTTGGAATAGAAGAGTCGATTTTAATAGAGCGCACTCTGGGAAATAACCCTCCCACAGAAAAATGTCGTTTAAAGGCAATATCTTTTAAATGAAAAGAAGAATAACTCTTTAAATCAACGACCGTTTAGTAGTGGACAAATGAGTTGGGTTTCTACCCAGGCGTTGTGGGTTCAATCCATTAGTAGCTTCCTCCAACGTTGCACAAGCAACATTTTACGCTTATAATGATGGAAGTAGGAGGAACTCAAATATTATCAGCTCATTCGTAACCCGGGAATGTTTGTCTTCTTTTAAAAAATTTAAGCATATGATGAAGAGTCAAATGATTTTTTAGGCTCGATATTTCAGTACAACTCAGGAATTTTATGGGTTTCTGAACGAGCTTAGCACGAATTCATAGTTATAAGCATAGATATCATCAATATTAAATGTTTTGTCTATGATTTAAATGGAGGAATGTGTTTCTTTTCAAAAAGAAAATGTCATTGTGATGTTTATTTTTAAGTGGGTTTAATTTACTAGCTGATTTTTGATAAAGTCCACCCCCACCAAACAGGATGGTTCCATATGCGAGGAACCTAATTGTAAATAGTATTTGTTTTGCTGGAGTCAGTGCATTATTCATGAAATTATGACGAACTAACCGTTGAAAACAAACTACGTTCTCACATTGGAACTTATAAAATTCCTTTTATACTTAACATACTTTTAGAATGAATATCATCATTTATCAAATAATATCATCAACATTCCTCATCCCTCGATTAACACATTCATTGCTGACACCGCGCGTCACGCGTTGACAGTAATTTGACCGGCATGCGCGCAACGCGCGAGGCGCCGTCTGTTCCATTTCCGGTCTAAAACAGACAATACTCCTTTAGTTCGCCATAATAAATAAAACATTACACATTCCTCTTTCTTGTTTTCTTTCTGAAAAAAAAAACAGTAAATTATGATGTCTATACAATATTATGCTCATGTAAACACTCCTTTAGTTCGCTCGACCTTTCAGTCAAATGTTCTCAGCATGGCATTAATATGTACGAATTTTAGTTAGCAATGAACGTATTAAACATCGAGGGATGAGGAATCGAAGTCCATACTGATAAAAAGTGGGCAATTTATATAAATTCCGACAAAACAAGAGTACGCAATATTATTTGAGTAAATATCAAATTAGACAGAGATGGCGTGTCATTACTAGCGCCGGAACTAGTTTCAAGCACTGTATGGGGCTAGCAAGGATTAAGCGTCCGAATTAGTACACTCAAATTTTAGCAAGGATTTACGCAAATTATTTATCTTAGCAACCGTAAGGAGGGATGAATATACCAGCCCTCAGACTGTAAAGATGAGTATAATTACCTTCAGGGAGTGCCTTAAGATTAGCTTGCTGTATTTCGGAATGTTTAGCCCATATGATTTTGCCGCCATTGATATCCATGGACATGGCTGGCTCCTCTCGTCCCACTTTCACCATTATTGAACCTTGGTCGTAACTAAAAATAACAACAAAAAATTCATAGCTTTAATAATATACAGAGATTATGACAAATTTTCGATATGATTTAAGTTTAATTGTGTCGTTTTATTTTAAAGTCAGCCAAATTCACTTTTTGGTGATTTTTCTATTTATGTCAATTGCTGAAGAACTAGCATTTTTAAAATCAACTAAATCCTTTTATATAACAAGTAATAAGTCAAAGCGTGTACATTTTTTTCAAAACGAAAAAAAACTGTTCATCAAATCATCCATTTTGGATTTGGCTGAATTTGAAATCTAACGATACAATTGTTGACTTATTTTTACTTGACCATTTTTTTATTTTTTTTATTTTTTATTATTTATTTATTTTTTTATTTTTTTTTACAGTAGATCCTCCACACAGGAGATTCTGAGGGAAATAATTTCCCTCAAGGTCTATATCATCTTTGGGGATGCTGTGTGGAGGGTCTTTTAGAGGATACGAAGGAGTGAACCTGGGTCTTGAAGAGACCCATGTTATAGGATGGAGGAAACACAGAGGCCGGCAGATCATTCCACAGCCGACCTGTTGAACACAAGAACGAATCGTAGAAGCGACCCGTTCTCATGTGACAAATGTCAACCGTGTGTAAATGTTGGGCGCGCATTTGGCGTGTTTCCCGACTATGCACCGGTGCCGAAGGGATCAATGACGCTAGTTCCTCGGAGCATCTTCCATTAAAATACCGGTAGAACAAGGACAGCATTCCCACTTGACGTCTGTGGTCCAAAGATTGCAACTCATTTGTTAAGATAGGTGAATCTATCAAACGGACCGCCCGTTTCTGCAGAGTCAAGGATTTTTTTCAGATATTTTAGGACTCCCGACCAGAGGTGGCTGCCAAATTCTACAATGGGGCGAACTTGCGATTTGTACAGGGTCAGCAGTTGTGTACTATTAAGTATCTGCGGGCTCTGTACAATACGCCCAGCTTCTGAGAGGCTAACTTTACTCGGGTTTCGATGGAGCCCCCATACCTGAGCTGGTCACTTAAGGTTACACCAAGCATATCAATGGAGGGCTTGTTGGGAAGATTGCTTCCATTAAAGGAGACTAGATTTACAAACCATACAAAAGTTCTACTGACTAAAGACAGAGTTCTATATACCAGGTGTTATACTACGCTATAATTATAAAATTTAAAAATACATAATCCTTATATTCAGTACATATAATGAATTTATGCCGCCGTTCTAAAAATAGTCGGTGGTGTTATGGTCAGCATAGTTGCCTTCCAAGCAATTGATCAGGGTTCGATTCTCGACGGTGGCATATCTTTAGCTTCACAAACCCTACAAATATAATATGAATTCCATGATTTTTCACAAGTTTGCGCTAATTTATTATATAATGAACCAAAAAAGGGCAATGAATTTGAAATATGGCACGGTCAAGTAAATAAAATACATAAGGCGCGTTTTGTCAAGAAATGTTGACGAAGCAAAAAAATGTGTGGCATTCCATCGTTGTTGCACAACCCTGCGGAGAAATGGTTTGATAGTCAGTAAAAGGTGTCTTACCCGAGGGCCACATTGTTAGAACCGTGCATACATGAAATGGTCCACACTCTTTCAAAGCCATAATTCAATGAAGACTCCAATCTGAAAAAAAAAAATTAAAAATGTAATTCCAATACATAAGAGGAAAAACTTTTGATGAATTTGATGTTGCTGCGTTTTGGGGCCATTAGGGATACTTCTAAGAGCACAAGGAAAAACTCACAAGTGTTAATAGATACAGTAAAACTTCAGTTTTACGTCACCACTATTTTACGTTTTCCCGCTTTTTACGTCAAAAACCTGTGGCCCAATTTTTTTCCATACATTGCCATATAAATATTTTTCCCAATTTATGACTTCAAAAAATTTCTGTCCCCTGTTTTACATCAGTTTCATGCCTTGAAAATATCGCCTAAACCCAAAATTAGAATACCTGGATTGAACCTTTTTCTACAAAGTCAACATAATTTTATTATACCATGATAAATTATGAGATAATCCGTTTAAGTGCTTCCATACAAGTGGGCGGCCCAATACTAAAAAAGTCATGGCGTCGAAAGGTTCGACTATCCGGTCCTTTCCTAAAGTTGGTAGGCTTGATGTTAGGAAAGGATGACCGGATGGTTGAACCTTTCGACGGCATGACTTTTTTAGTATTGGGCCGCCCGCTCGTATGGGAGGCCTATTAAAATAGCCTCCGCAAGAGTGGCGCCCGCCCTGTCGGTTGCCACCCCGCGGTAGCATTATAATAGTAAGCCGGAAATAGGGAAGTCACTCTCTCACTCACTCAGTTTATATAGAACAATAATGTGTGAGAAAGAGACGATGAGAGTTTCGGGACCTCCTGCTGTCAAGTTATTAGTTGAGTTAACAAGTACTAGCGGGGTTAAATCATCGCCTTTACCTAAATTTGAAATCAACTCCTAGTTATTCACCTTTTCGAAAAAGTTAATTTTAACACATTGTAATCGGATCACGTATTGATACGTTTTTAGCAAATTAATGCTAGAGAGCGGATCACGTATTTATACGTTTTTGATAGATTGTTAGTGGAGTGCGGGTCACGTTAAAATACGGGTTCCAATATACTTGAGTTTTCGCTATATAGCGTCTGTAGGGTTGTAGCTATGCAGGTAAAAACCTTTTGAGAACAATAGATGGGGTGTACGGTGGGTACCGAGGTAGTGTTATAAATCACAAAAATAGTCGAAGATAACGGTACATATAACGGTATACATGCAACACTAAGACGAAGAATAATATTTTTTTTAGTTTATTTCACTACTCTTTGGTGGTCGGACGTTGCTAAAAGCTAAATATCGAGTACATAGATATTATATATATATTACGTACATATTTACATTTTATTTTAGTGGTTAAAAGTTAAAATACTTTTGATAAATTTTCGATGAAACAGACATTTTTACCACGATTGTGATTGAAAGTTTGTTATTTTTTTTAGTTAGTTATATTATTATATTGTGTTTTATCCCATAAGAAAAATGTCTCACCACAATGAAGATAGTGACCAAGACGCCGACAATTTATCCGACATATCGTGTGAAAGTGATTTTGATAGTGATGATAGCGATCAAGTTGATGATGAAGATATTATTCCACTGCCTACAACATTTACCCGCAGGACCATTTCGTCCAGTTCTGACGAAGAAGAGGTTGATGGTTGGTCTATAAATGATAATCCCCCAGTTCTTGAAGATTTTTTGGGTATTCCTGGAATTACCTTGAATAATCCTCCAAAAACGCAGATGGATGTGTTGAAATTGTTCATAGACGACGATTTTTTTAAGTTTTTGGTTATCGAATCCAACAGATATTATTATCAAAACATCGACCGACTAAAATCACATACCAAAGGTATCAAATGGAAAGATATCACCATTCCGGAAATGAAAAAGTTTGTAGGTCTCATAATATTCATGGGGTTAGTACGGAAAGATAGACGGAATGAATATTGGACCACAGATCCTGTTTTAGAAACGCCGTTTTTCGGTAAAACAATGTCAAGAGATAGGTTTAACCAAATATGGCGCGCTTGGCATTTCAATAACAATGAAGATATTACTGACCCATCTGATCGTCTGGAAAAAGTAAGACCTATAATCAATCACTTCGTTGAAAAGTTCAAAAACATCTACAAGCCAAAACAGCAAGTCTCATTGGATGAAGCCATAATACCGTGGAGAGGAAGACTATTCTTCAGGGTGTACAATGCTGGAAAAATCATAAAGTACGGGATTCTCGTGAGAATATTATCCGAGAGTGATACAGGATATATCTGTAATTTTGAAATTTACGCTGCGCAAGGACTACGATTGATTGAAACAATCCAAACTGTAGTTTTGCCATATACTGATGTCTGGCACCATTTGTATATGGATAACTATTATAATAGTGTCGACAATACTGTTGCGCTTTTACAGAAGAAAATAAGGGTTTGTGGAACCATTAGAAAAAATAGAGGCTTACCTGAATGCCTAAAAAAAACGGATTTACAGAGAGGAGATACAATATTCCGTCGGAAAAATGATATATTGTTACAAGTTTGGAAATCCAAGAAAGAGGTATCTCTCATATCTTCTATCCATTCTGCAGAAATGAAGGAGAGCCATAACGTCGACCGAATGACGCGACAAAAGATTATCAAGCCAAATGCCCTTATTGATTACAATAAGTATATGAAAGGCGTCGATCGTGCCGATCAATATTTATCGTATTACAATATTTTGAGAAAAACCACGAAATGGACAAAACGTGTGGCAATGTATATGATAAATTGTGCCTTATTCAATTCTTTTGTTGTATACAACTCCATTACAACTAAAAAGATTAAATATAAAAGATTTTTATATGACATTGCCTTCGAATGGACTTCCGATTTGATTCATGAAGAAGTTATTTCTGAAGATCCGGGGCCATCGACATCTTCGTGGAAAAGGGCTCCTTCTCGTGACCCTCCTGGAAGGCTTTCCATGGACATGCGCAAACATGTGATAGCCAAAATTGAAAGCAAGGGAAAGAAGAAATTTGTTCAAAGGAAATGTCGTGTCTGTTCAGCGCGCAAGGTGCGTAGTGAAACATGCTTCATATGCAAATTTTGTGAAGTTCCCCTACACAGGGGCAAATGTTTTGAAAGATATCACACCCTAAAACAATACTAATTTTTATTTTACATTTAGAAATATTTTTTGTGTATAATTTGTAAAATAAAGGATGTTATGTAAAAAAAATTTTTTTTTTTTTTTTCAAAACTTTCCTGCTTTATGTGAAATTCTGCACTAGTTTAACGATGAAGAATACATTTCTAAATATAATAAAATTAAATTAAATAAAATAAATAATTTGCAAAAAGAATTATTGAAATCAAACAAATATTTTTGAAGTTATCGCAATTTTTCTAGAGGTCTACGTTAGCGCGAAATTACGCGAAAAATCACCCGTTCGCAGCACTAGTACGCGGCCGAAAACTGCCCGATCACATTGTGTTAATAGAAAAATTTCACGAAATGCGTGTTTTTGAACAAAAATGTCATAACAAATACGTTTTGGTCGATGTTCAAATGTTATTATTAATGCTTTTATAAATTGCCATTCCTTTTATTTACATTTTTTATGGTATTTAAATGATTACTTTTTCTGTTTTTCCCGTGAAATCGTGTTGTTTTTAACATTATTGTACCAGACGTGTTTAAACTTATTGTTAGATCGTCGAATTTTCATTTCTTAGTTTCTTATTGGTCATGAAGTGACGAAACATTTAAAGTTACTGTCTCTAAATTTACAGGTTCTTTATACAAATAGAACGGCGTCTTTGCTATCGAAGTTCGAAAATTGTCAGACTCCGACTAGGTAAAATACCGTGTTGCGAGCTCCCTTTCATTCTTATCATTAGCATTATTGTCGATTGTTATTCTTGTTATTCTTATAATTTAGTTGAAATTGAATGTGTAAATCTCCTCAAAGCGGCATAATAAACCTTTTGAATAATGCCGTAATGAGGAGATAATAATTTGTTAATAATAATTTGTTTTAACCTTTTCATGTTTATTGCTCCCTACGACCAGATAACGAAGCCACAAAGCGCTATGTTATCTGGACGTGAGAAAACATTGACAGCAGTAAACACAGCTAGAATTAACCTGATCACTACACAAAACCTTTTTAATTTTTTCATGTAATATCATGTTAAAATGTAATTTAAATGTCGAAATTCAGGCGTCCGCCGACCTTGAAGAATTCGGTCAAATGAGTTCCCGACAGTTTTAGGCTCACTATATACGCTGCGTGCCAGTTTGGCAAGCGCGTCCCCCCCGCGGCAAGGAGAGGGGTAAAATGCTTGTCGCATTTGGGAAATCAAATAAATAGGCCAACTTTGAAAAATAAAGCAGTCATAACTTTTATCACAACTTGTGAGCATCAAAACAAAAGTCTTTTCTTCGCCGTCACCCTCTCCATCATTTGCTGCCTCGCTGACACCCTCTGCCTGAAGCAGTCCTGGGCCTACGTCCTCAAGACAAGAGGACGTCACTGCAAGGCCAGGACCCGGCAGTGGCCCACCTAGTGCCCCTCACATAGACCACTGGGTGCGTGAGGAACAGAACCATCCACCTACCCTACAACCCTGCAACGGAAGAAAGTGGCTCTGGATCTAGCACCTACATAAAATTTACAGTCTTGTAACGACACTAGTCGCTTACAATTATTAACTCGCAATTCCCATTTTTTTACGTTTTTAACTATGTACCTATCTCACAATATTTCGAGTTTGACAAGTTGCGGCCCTTGCTAATTTGTTTTTCGGAGAGTGATTCAAGCAATGTCTAATGATATCACAGAAAATATCGTTTGAAATATTACTTCGTAAATCGGAATTTGATAGACGTATCGGTGACAATCGCGTTTTCAATAATTTAAGCGGGAATATTTAAATAATGTCATATTTAAAAAAATAAAATTAATTAATTTTTTGTAATAATTTGCTTTTTCCGCGGGAATATGTAAAATTTTTCATAAATCTCTTATCAAAATAATGTTTTGTAAGAAATTTAACTGTCAGAATTTTTTTTATCCAGTTAAAGTTACGAAACTAGTTGTAAGTTGATAATTTCGTCATCAAATTCATTTGCGAGTGTTAAAATGAGGTAAATTTTTGTCATGTGCGTAAAATCGGATATTATTTCCACTATGAAAAATATTGGAATACAGGAATATATGGAGATGAAGAAACATTTGTAAATTTTTCAGATCAAGATCAAAATAATGACAAAAATGAGGTTTCACGGTTTTTCAAAGTAAGAAAGTTCTACAGTTTATTCATATTAAAGGACTCGAAAATTGAGTAAGTACTTATTAATTAAATTTTTTCATACATTTTTCATTTCCTCAGTTTTACACATTTTTTTACTGTTCCCTTGAAAAACGTAAAAACGAAGTTTTACTCTATGACAAAAATGGTGTTATACAAATTAGTCAAGTACGTATGTATTATTATTATTACGCATATGTTTACCTGTAAGTCCCAGCGTGCCATATTTTGACAGTGCCATCTTCTGATCCCGTCAGGAGGATGGGTAGCTCTGGGTGGAATGATACAGCGGATACGTTCTGTGTGTGGCCTGAGGGAAATATCAAATACAAGATAAGTCCTCAATCCTTCAGTTGCTTGCTAAATAAAAATGTATGTATTCACCGCTTTGAATTGATTCATTTTGACAAAGGTTAGTTAATAATACAGGTGTGTCATAGAATATACACAGTAAAAAGGAATGGCTATATAGAAAAATGGCTCGAATTGACCAAAGAAACAAAGACAGAGTGGCATCATAATAAAGAAGACGTACCATCGAGAACCTGTACGCAGGTCTTATTCTGGTAATCCCATATCCTGACGGTGCGGTCATCGGCTCCGCTGATCAGGTAGGGCTTGTCCCCGCCGTGGTAGTAGTCCACACAGTTCACCCCCTTCTCGTGATCCTCTAGCGTGAAGTTGGCCGTGGAGGAACCCAGCTGCCAGACCTGAGAATGGAAAACAACAAAAGGTTTAGTCGCCAACAATTTTCTGATGCCATAAATAATAGAAACAAGGCAAATGGGCCATGAACCATTAGTACGAAACCACCCGTGCACAATTGTCACCAGAATCTATACACAGCGGCGTCCAGCCTTTGTTTTTACTTACACACCAAACGGATAACTTTCATTGGCTCCGCTATTTTGATAGTCCGTGCAGTTTGGTGACATTCAGCATGCTTACATGCCATATCTCATATTTGTTTGTATTATCTATGATTGATGACATTAAATAGGGGAGGAAAGACGGGGGCAATAATCGAAGACAATGAGTAACAGTCTGTTTAATGCAGCTGACACTAACTGTTAACAAGTTTTCCTCTCTAGACGTGCACCAGTGTGGAGGGGGTCACTGCTGCAAGTTTCTCTGAGCAGTAAATATTTAAATTTGCACCTGCAAAACAGACTCAGCATACCAAGATTGTGTCTTATGTCCATTATCCTGATTGATTTTGATGCACCAGAGATGGTAATCAATCTGTTAACAATGACATTGTTAATCAGATAAACTGTCTTCCTTTGCACAGAATCAAATGGGATAATAAAGTATTTGCGGCTCTAGTCCAGAGGTTATTACCAAATCCAATTGCTGTATAGGATAGGATTAGCACGTGGTCACTATTAAAGAATCTGCTAGCAGAACGCCAAGTTTATAAGCGAACAAAATAAACAATAATCTATATTGTAAAAATTCCAAGACGCCCTATTGTCAAACTGGCGATGTTAGGAATAACAAAATAATGTAAGCCATGTGTTAGATTACCCATCTAATGGTTTCTAGATGACCTTTAGTTCTTTAACTTGAATGTATATTGACTAAAATACTGCCATCTATCAAAGGTTGTTTCGAATACGCAAATTGATAGCTGTCCTCAAATGAGGCCAAAGCTCGTGAGAGGGTTAATATTAAAAACAATAAAATATACCTTGACAGTCCTGTCCAAACTGGCACTGGCGAATGTGTTATTGTCCTTGGGATTGATGACGATCTTCATGACGTAGTGCGTATGCCCCTCGAACACCTGCTGGCAAGCCCAAGCACGCTCCCAGTTCCACAGCTTGATGAGCATGTCATCTGTAATGTCGAATTTACAGTAAGTTGTTGAGCACAACAGTAAAAATGCAAATCAGCCAATTTTTCTGATTTTCTAGATTGTCACTCTTGCAAAAATCTATTCCAGTAGATGATTAATCATTTTTAATATTGATTATTTTTCCCAAAGCATATTTTGTTTTACATGCAAAATAGAATTATTAAAGAATATAATTTCGGATATGATGTGATGTACGTAATATTCTAATTAAAAAATACATAATTCTTATTTTCAGTATATATAAAAAATTTATGTCGCCGTTCTTATAATAGTTGGAGGTGAAATGGTCAGCATTTCCAAGCAGCTGATCAGGGATCTTGATTCTCGGCTATGGCAATTTTTTTAAATTAAAAAAAAAGACTTTTAAAATTTTTTAATGTTATTTATCTTAAATTGTTTTACATTCTATCTGAAAAGAACAGCGCAAACTATGAAGAAAATAAAATAAAAATTATGCATTCTGACTATTTGCTTATGGGAAATACATGAATGCCAATCGTATTCCAAATTCCAAGAAACTTTTAATTTCACATCATATGGAAAGGGATTTAAAAAAATTTAATGTAAATCAAATTTAATAATGTTATTATTAAGTTGTGCAAGTATTTTAGTTTTTTATTATTGTGACAGCTGTTTCGGTGTTCAAGGCCATTTTCAAACTGTGGTTAGGCCACGTTGAGACGTCTTATTTATATGATTCTATTTACTCCTACCCAATTTCAATTTTTATGGTGCCTAAAATGATTTATTACCGGTGAAACCAATTTACTGAGTAACCAATTGTGATAATGAATTCTCCATTCTGTGACGTACTTAGATTTTTGATTTACATTCAATTTTAAAAAATTAAATGGGTTTCTACGAATTAAACACAATAACAATTAAAAATAGAAAGGGATATTTATGAATGTCTTAAAATATTTATCGCTTTGCAGTTATTTCAAATAACAATATTAGGATTGAAAATTCCCCATTTTAAACTTTATTCTTTCCTTCATTTTTTTCCCATATAAAATTTATTTAGCATACACTTAAACACTATAAAATTCAAGCAATAAAAAAAATAAGTGTGTAATTCCAGTGGGTGTAATTCTCTTCATGTGTAACTCTGTCAGAATAATATTGGCATGTGAAATTCAGGCCTGTGTACTTTCATCATGTAACCATTATAAATCAAAATGCCTTCGAGTTATACAAAGACTACACTTAAATTTTTATTTCATGGTGTACTAGAAGTAATTACCCAGTTGCAATTGAACAATATGGTGACTTTTCCTAATTTCAATTATTAATTAAACAATTTAATGAATATTTCAGATCTTCATAACTCATGATGAAAATTACACTGCGAGGTGAAAGAAGTTTCGTTGGCTTAGAATCCCACAGAAAATTCTGCGGAAAATTTGATGCCATAGCTCACCATTCGGACAGAGCTTTTAAAGTACTGGGTTCACATCCTTGGAATCAACCGCTATGTGATCTAAATTGTGCAACTGGCATTGAATACTTTAAAAGGTAACAAAAAATACATACATAATATTATATTTATCCAAACCAAGTTAACGAACAATCATGAAAAGCGCCCTCGAGGTGATTTTATTACTTAACAGTGCTATATAAAACTGTCCATTAACAATAATAATAATATTGAGAGGTGCTTATGGATAGCTGGGTTTATGTTCTTACCCAAATGTGAAACTAAAGTAAGATAAGATAGTAGGTGTCATAAAAATGTGTGAATATTTATATACCCAGATTTCTTCGAAAAATCATTAATATTTAATAATTAGGGTGCAAGTTGAGTCATTACATAAATACAATAATTGATTAGATGAGCGCAGCATCATAAATGGTATTTATAAATTTGGCATAGATTAAATAATATATTAAAAACATACTTTTTAAAGCATTTAATATGGTCTGGCACCTCTTACCAAGGGGTGATTCTTCTATGATAGAAGTTGGGAAATCATTTCATAGCCGAGCTCTTGAGAACAAGAACGAATCATAAAAACAACCTGTTCTTATGTAACAAATGTTGTGAACGCATTTGGCGTACCTCTTGGCTGTGCACCGGTGCCGAAGGGATCAACGATGGAGCATCTTGAATTGAAATACCGAAAGGACAAATACAGCATTCTTACGTGATATCTATGCTCTAAAGATTGCAATCTGTCCGTTAAATAGGAGAATCTATCAAACAGCTTTCCCGTTTTTGACAAGAAATTTTTTCAGGCACTAGGGGCTTTTAGACCAGAGGTGTCTGGAACATTCTGGAGTAAACATACCGCTGCTCGTAAGGATGTAGGGCTGAGAAGGATGCACTGCGATGCACCTCACATAGTCAGAGTGCGCCTCGAAGGAGTGAACCCTCTCCAGTGTGTTGTAGTTGAATACTCGGATCTGCATGTCATCCGAGCCTGTGACGATCCAGTTCTTCCGAGGAACAAACTGTGCTGCTCGCACGGGGAGGTTGCATACCTAAACATACAACAGTACAATTAATTTTACCATTCTCGGTCACTGCTATCTTTTGTATATTAGTGAAGAATTTTTTATTGTTCCACCGGATATCTGAATATGTACTTGCTTTATCTTTACTCTGCTCACTCTTAGTAAATGTCTGAATTGAAATTACCAAGCACCAAAAATGAAAAAAAAAAATAATCCCAGATTAGGAATAGATATTGTGACTGAATATCAATGAGGGAAACAGTCTGCAACTTTATAAAGTGTCAATTGCAACTGATTTATTATTCTTCTTTTTCTTCTCTGTCCCCTTTCTTATCAGAAAATTAATTATGTAAATTATAATAACTTTATTTTTATGTATAATCAACTGCTTTCATCATGCGATATAAAAAAAAAATTAAATATAGACCAAATATGAATTTTAATTTGAAACCCTGATATTTATAAATTACAAATATGAATTTTAATTTGAAACCCTGATATTTATAAATTACAAATATGAATTTTAATTTGAAACCCTGATATTTATAAATTACAAATATGAATTTTAATTTGAAACCCTGATATTTATAAATTACAAATATGAATTTTAATTTGAAACCCTGATATTTATAAATTACAAATATGAATTTTAATTTGAAACCCTGATATTTATAAATTACAAATATGAATTTTAATTTGAAACCCTGATATTTATAAATTACAAAATTGTGATTTTACACTTTTGTGTTGAATTGAGTAAGAAATAATGTAAGATACTCTTATTATATTCAAGGCAAAAAAATATTTAGAGAGGTTGAAAGCTGGGATTTTGGGCCGATAAATAGCAAAAAACCGGAGCGTTTTTCACGTTTGCCGGGCCATGCGCCAATTGAATGGAATTTCGTAATTACTGACTTGCTTTTTGTAAAATGATTTTTTTATTAAATTCTAAGACTAAAAGAGGACTAGAGAGAATTCTAAAACTAAGAAATGTGAAAACCTATAGTGTACCCATCATTCCTACAACAAAAGATATGTATGTAGTATGAAGTTACCTCAAATCTTTTGACTTGCAGCTGTGTCTCATAGTTCCAGATGTTGACATCTCCGCTGTATAAGGAGCACAGCAGCCAGGGCTCAGTGGGGTGCTGGTCCACGCACTTCACTCGGTCGGAGCGCGCCGTCAGCTTCCTCTTGATGTCTAGTCGGAGTGGCTAAAATCAGACAGAAAATATTACCAAGTATATAGTAAACCCCAGCTGAGGGTTGTTGCGAGAGTCTGCTAAATTCTTCCAAAATTATCTTTCATCTCACACGTCTTGCATAATACCAAAAAAGACAGATAGCAAAGGTAATTTGAATGTTTGCAATCAAATGGCTATAGCAATTGAAGAATATGCATTCTGTCTCAATCGCACTGTTTAATTGTATTGTGAATCAAACAGTTTGTTTTATGAATGGTCGTAATTGTTAAGGGCCAGTTTTATAAACGAACTACCAAATTTCTGTTATGTAATGAACCGTTTCATTAACAGACCGTTGTCCGTCTGTTTTTTGTCTTAAAAAAATGTCATTCGCTTATCATCACGTTCACTGCTCGATAAGAAATCCATTTCACAAATGCAAATATTGTCTTTTTAATTAAAATAGTGCACGGTTTCAGATAAGGGATAGACAGGCAACAACTGACAGCTGTTAAATGACCGGTAATCTGATGAACGTTTATAAAACAGTGAAATCAGGCGGTAGACCAAATATTAGTTAAAAATGGTATCAAGCGTTACGAACAGATGGTTATAAAACCGGCCATAAGGCAATTAAGCTACGAAATGCGACGAGTAAGTGATGGTTTACGATGGATTTCTTAAGAGTTCTACTTCTAGAAGCAATTCAATTCAATTCTTTAATCTTTTTAAAAAAATTACAAAATTTACATTTTAAGGCATTTTTAAAGATGATACAGGATGTACAATATCCAAAATAATTACTTAAAAATAATAAAAATTAAAAAAAAAAAAGTTAGACATACATAATCTCAGTAAATTGTATACAAGGCATACTGGAATTATACAAGTAGCAACAAAGCTTTATGTTTAAATGCAGCTTCATTGATGGTAAATATGTCGATATCCGAAGTGATTCTATTTAACGGCAAGATTGCCCTCCCCACCGGCATGACCATTGGCAAGTTAGTCCTGCAGGCCGGGAGATAAAACAGTCTATGCTGTCGGTGACGGAGATAACCATCGGGAACATAGAAATGAATGCTCTCCATGATAGCCGAATTTTCGAACCATCCGCAAATCAGTCTGAAGAAATGTGTCACAATGTGTAAATCCCTTCTGACCCGCAGATGGTTCATTCCGAGCATACCTAAGAGAAAGTCGGTAGGATAGAGCCACGGGTAGTAGCCATACTCCCTCAGATAAAGAAATCTCAAAAATTTCGTCTGAACTCTCTCCAACATGAGGGAATACTTCACCTGATGTGGGCTCCAAACCACCGACCCACTCTCAAGCCTACTCCTTAGTAGTGAGTTATATAAAATTATGAGAACCCGAGTGTCTTTAAAATTCCTTGAAGTATGTAGGACGAAACCCAGCATTTTTAATGAAGTACCACAAGTGACTTCAATATGAGCATGAAATGTCAGCCTACTATCAAATACGATACCAAGATCTTTCATAGTGGAGACACGTTTTAAACTTCGGGCATTCATATTATACCGGTAAAACCAAGTATGACACGCCCTTGTGAAAGAAAGAATGAAACATTTAGAAATATTGAACTCAATCTGATTTCTCTTACTCTTTCTCTTTCTCCAATCAACAATACCCAATATCACACAATTAGAAGATTTAGTTAACAAGGAAATAAAAGCTATGGCAGCGGTAGTGTCTTTTTAGCTAGTGAGTCTCTAAAAAGGTCACCGAGTGTGAACAATTGTTGCATGGCATTTTGTAGGGAATTTAAATTGGTTGGAAAAGGATCATGCTGGTTTTAAATCCCTTGTAAATGCGATATGTATGCGTGCAATGAATATGACTTGTTGATTATTTGCGAAAGTGGATTTATGTGGCTGCAAAACTATTTATTTACAATTAAAATGTGAGTCTGTTTTTTACTACAGAGATTTTCTGGTTTATAGTGATAGCTCAATGTCAGTTCTTCACGGATGGTGGTAAGTGGATGTTAACATGCATCATAAGATTTGTATGGAGTCAGTTTGGGAGTCAATCAGATGTTTCATAAATCAATAATATGACTATACAATATATGATACCGAAGTCTTTAACACCGGCCACATATACACGTACTCCTGATGTAAAGCATGATGAAATCTATGGAAACTGTTCAAGTAAACAAGGGAAATTTCGCATTTAATTAATATGTTTCGGGTGCTTAAATGATTATTTAATAATATTTACGTGTAAAATAATCAACAGCTATAAAATAAAACACCAATTAGCACGGGAAAATGATGTTAAAACAGTACGCCCTGACTAATGTCAAAAGACCTATTGTAAACACCAATTACATGGAAAATATTTGAGAAATATGTATACGACAAAGAAATAGTAGATAATCATTTGGTTAAAATCATTTATTTAATTAAAAGCAGTACGAACCATGTTGTTTTAGTATTTATATGGTCAAACTTTTAGACTAAATGACAACCGATCCAAACATGACACGCGGCCTCCATAGATGAAATTTTAAACGCAAGCACTTTGACAGCTGAATTTTCATTTATTATCTAGACAGTTCCTACTTGTGGATTTCATTTAACAAGTGCGCATCTACACCAGACATGTTGTCAAAATTGCGCAGAGTACGACATTTATGTAGAATACTTTCCACAAATTCTTGTCGATTATTATCACGAACATTTACACAATATTCGGTTTTTAATATTTATATTCTGAAAAAATTTAAATAAATGATGTAACCTCTTTTGGTGAAAGGCTGAACTAATAATAGTATTGGGGTAGAAGCATAGTACGCTATTTTCCACAAGAGGGCGCTATCGTCTGTGTATACTTCCATTTCCAGTAAATTATTATAGCCTTCGGGTAAATACAAATATCATGAAAAATAGGTTGAAATGTCTCGCTAACCTTTTTTGGCGAATTGCCGAACTAAAGTCTGACATTTAATACTAGCCAACATATGAGGGCGCTGCGATCGTTTAGAATGTTTTAAATGGTATCACCAAGATGGCTCATAGAAAAATTATTGTAATTTTTAATAAAAGCACAATGGCCCAAGTGCATATTTTTTGCTTTAATAAAACGGTGTTCAGAAATTAGTGGTACATTCAGAAAGGAGAAGATTCTACATCATATTCTAAAACAATCTTTTGTAACTTTTTTCATTATTTAACGTTTTGCATGGAAGTTAATTGCATGGACAGGCTTTTTTTTAGAATTTCTGAAATTTATGTATCTAAGTAATCATGTATTAATTGTTAGATAAATAAATTAAAAAATCAAATTCATAAAATAAATTTATAAATAAAAAAAAAGTGAAAAAATGAATTTCGTTGTTTTGCACAATGACATTACAAACAAGTTTTGGTTTGATTCTTTAAAACAAATTGTCAATTGCGAATGCGTAAAAACATTTGAATGTGGAGAACACGTTTCAAAGGCGAAGTGATATGCTTGGTGTTGCCGTAGTAATGAAATTTTGTAGTTCCAAAATAATAAATATTTAGAATTAAATGCCAAGCTATAATTACTTTATGCGCTGGAAGCATAGTACTCACGCTAATTTTAAAAAGAGGGCGCTATCCGCAATGGCATTACAATAAATGTCAATCAGTGTATTTTGCAAGGAAAATTAAATGTAAAAAAATACGCAAGCAATAAATATTTGCCAACAATAAAAATGTTCCCATTAAAAAACGTGTACCATAGGTATCTTGAATGATTTTTTTTATATAACTTTAGGTAACTCGTTTTTATATGCTTAAAAAACTCTTTTAGCACTATGAAATGATCAATACATATACATGTTAGCTCAGCAAATCCAAACGAACTGCTGGTATGTAATTATACACGTTATAAACACCAGGCGCGAAAACTTGAGACACAACAAACTTATAGGTTAGGTACTTATATATATATATTTATAATCAGTGTTTGGAGTAGAGCCCGGAGCTAGAACACAATGCAGTGGAGCTATGGGCTTTGACCCGGGCAAAAAAATAGACCGCTCCAGGTTTAAAAATTGAAAAATATAGACCAGAGTGTAGTGGCGGATACAGACAAAACTCAACGGGGGGGGGGATATCTTGAGCTACCTTTACCTTTATCGTAATAAAAAGATCGGAGATCGATCAGAATCAAAACATTATTTGAAATGATTTTAGAAGTGTTTGGAACATTTTTTTAAAAATCCAAAATATAATAAAATATTTTACTACGACGAGGAGCGGATCGGGGGCAGAAATTGGAATTGGAGCAATACAAACGTAATGAAGCAATACAAATGGCATTCTTGAGAGTCCCTGCTAAAATGTATTTAGTCCGTTTACATTCAATATAACACTCAACCAGTTCACTATTCTTGGTTTTACGGTCTAAAATAGATTCGAGAGTTTTCCGTAGATTTCTAAAGCTTTCTTTTGTTGGGAAAATGCGATTCAGATGCCGTAACAAGATTATATGCCACGGAATCACAGCGCAAGACAAACCTTTCACATAAATTTCCCCCATAAATGTCATCGTAAATCTAGATTTCTTATTCCAAACAATCTCTACTCTCATTACGAAAGCACCTTAATTAGGTGACACGCCATTAATAAAAAACGTTACCTATTTTATATGATTTCATAATAAAACAGATCACGGTAAAACTGAACACGATAAAACAGAACACAATGAAACTGAGCATGGCAAAACAGCACACGATTAAAGAGAATATTAAGATTAATCAATCTATTGAAATAACTTATTGAAGCTTATAAACCTCATTGTGAGATTTAATCATTGAAGAAGATAATATTAACAAATTTCAAATGAAACATGAAACCGAAAAAGACACAGATATTAAAAAGGTATTAGTCGCACCTGGGAATCGTACCTATGACCTCTGTCTTACCGGGACAAGAGTAAGTTGTGTATTTTATTTTCTGTGTCCTTTTCGGTTTCACGTTTCATTTGAAATTTGTTAATATTATCTTCTTCAATGCTAAGAATAATAAGAAACAGAACACAATAAAACTTTACATGGCAAAACAGAACACGATTTAACAGAATATTAAGATACATGAAAATCATAAAACATTGTAGTTTTATCATGTTCTGTTTGTTCCGGTTAATATTTATATATTGAAAAATTCGGGAGAGGTTCTGACCATCAAAACTAGCCATGGGTACGCCACTGGACGGTACCTCTCATTTTAACCCTTTCGTATCGTACATATATTTGAAAATACATAGAATTCAGAATTTTTTCCTCCCTATATAGAGCCAAAAAATGGAGGCTTTCGTTTTTCGATTGCTGGCATTACTGGCTTTGCGCGCTATTTTTTAATTAGATTTTAGGCACATGTTCAGGCGGTAGCCATGTTTTATTTAGAAAGTTGATTTTTGTGTTTAATAATAATAATAATAACAGTTAATTTCTATAGCGCGGTTTTGTGAAGGTTCACCTCAAGAGTGCTTTACACTAACTAACTAACCATCACGCCGTTTCCCCGCAGGGGTAGGCAGAGAGGACGGACCGCCAAACAACTCGATCTTGACATACACTTCTTGCTTCATTCACATTCATACATCGTCTCATACATTCTCTTCTATTATTCCGACTTCTGACATGGCCCGTCTCAAGTATTTGATTCACTTGATCATGCCATGTCTTCCTCGGACGTCCTCGGCTTCTTCTTCCATTCACATTCGCGTCATACATTCTTCTTACTCCTTTCTTCGTTCATTCGCTCCACATGCCCAAACCATCTAAGCGTCCCTTTCTTAATCTTACTCATTATGCTTACATCAGCCTTCCATTCTTTACGAATTTCAATATTTTTCACATGATCATACATGGTTTTACCACACATTCGCCTCAGAGATCTCATTTCTACCGCATTCAGTCTACTTTCATCTTTCTTCTGCCAATTCCATGCCTCACTGCCATACATCAGGGTTGGTATCAGTACTCCATTGTGGACTGCTAGCTTCGCTTCTTTGGACAACTTTTTGTTAGTGCCAACCGCGTTCAGTCCTACTTTAATGGAGTTTCCTGCATTCACCTTTCTTTCAATATCCCTATCAGTCTTTCCATCTCTCGTAAACATACTTCCCAAATATACAAACTCATCGACCTGCTCCAAGTATTCGTCATTCACAACTATATATTGCACACTGTTTTCGCACTGTCTCTTTCAAATACCATGACTTTAGACTTACTTACATTCACCATTAGCTCGTTCTTCATGCATACTTCATTCATCCTAGATACAAGGGACTGTAAATCTTCCATACTGTTAGCAATCAGCAACGCATCATCCGCATACAACAGGCAACATACTTTTAGATTACCCATTTTCGCGCCCAAGCCCACCTCTTTCAATTCTTGCATACAATTATCCATGTATAGATTGAATAACCACGGTGACATTACGCAGCCTTGCTTAACATCTTTTGTGATGTCAAACCACTCCGTAAAATTACCGTTTACTCTAACACATGCAACGCTTTCCTCGTACAGAGACGCGATTGCCTGTATGAAATTCGTATTCACTCCATACTTGGACAATACCTTCCATATTTTTTTCCTATCAACTCGTTAGTACGCTTTTTGTAGATCTACAAAGGCACAGAAGAGTTTCTGCTTTTTTGCCATAAACTTCTCTGTTAGCATACGCAACGAGAAAATCTGATCCATATGGTATACCCCCTTCCGCTCATAAATGCACCTAGCACATCCCATATTTTATATTTTGTTTTCGTTTGTACCCTTTCAATCAATATCCTACCATACATCTTTCCAACTGAACTTAGCAGGCTAATAGCCCTGTGATTTCCACATTCCATACGTGACCCTTTACCTTTGTATGGAGGCATGATCACAGCCCTCTTCCAATCTAATGGCGTGTAACCCTCCTCTAAACACTGGTTAAAAAGCTTGCATAACCATGTTAGAATTATACGGTTATCTCCTTTAAAGTATTCAGCAGCAATATTGTCGAAACCAACAGCCTTACCATTCTTCATACATTTAATCGCTCTTTTTATTTCATCCCTGCTGATTTTGGGATCATTCACGCCATCGTCATTCATACCTGATTCGCCACTGGGACCACTTTCAGTCGGGTTGCTTTCAAAAACCTCTTCAAAGTATTTCATCCATCTCAGTTTTATTTTCGTTAACATTTTTCCATCTTTTGATTTTATTACTTTCATACATCCGCTTTCTGGACCATTTCGGGACTTTTTGACCTCCTACCAAAACAGTTTAATATTTTCTTGGAAGTGTTTTGTCATTTTGATTCCTTCTTCCTCTTCCAGACGTTTCTTTCGTTCTTTCACTCCAATACTTACTCTTTTCTTACATCCCTTGTATACTTCTTTGGCTTTGTTCCGTTCTTCACTAGGAGCATTGCCAGTCGCTATCAGACATAACCACGCTTTCTTCTTCTCTGAGACCAGTACTTTAATTTCATCATCCCACCATGCATCGCCTTTCTTCCTACCTTGCGTACTTATTCCACATTCCTCTCTAGTAGATTCACAGAGACTCACTTTTATGTAGTTCTATGTTTCATTTATACTTAGACCGTTCATTTCCTTCTCATTCAATCTCCTCTCTACACAACTCTCATACATGCTTCTCACAATATCGTTTTGTAGTTTTTCTATTTTGACTCTTGTTGGAGTCGAAACCGTTTTCACTTTAGAGCGCAAGCCGCGGAAGAGGTTTACTCTCGACACAACCAGGAAGTGGTCGGTTTCAACCTCTGCCCCTCTGAAGACTCTTGTGTCTTCGGTAACGCCTCTCAGCCTAGAGTGACTAACTAACCTAACCTAATATAATTGTAGAATAACAGATATACTACATAGTATATCTGTTATTATAATGTATATACAGTATGCAGATTAAAACCATGACATAAAATATTCATCAGCCTAGAGTGACTAACTAACCTAACCTAATATAATTGTAGAATAACAGATATACTACATAGTATATCTGTTATTATAATGTATATACAGTATGCAGATTAAAACCATGACATAAAATATTCATGAGCGGGTATTATAAAATAACAATTTAGAAACTAAGGGTGTAAATAATCAAATATAAAGTAGGTACAAATAACAACAGGGCAAGAGAATATTATATGACATTATATATATGGTTTTTCACTGAATACTAACGGAATTAAATAACAATTAGAGAAAACCGCAACTAAATAAGCTATGGGGGATTAAAAGAAAAAATGTCATGAAATTCTGTTTCTACGTACATGAATTTATGTTTCATGTCGGATAGGATTTTTTGAATAATTTTGTTTTCAATACCCGTTTGAACTCTGCTAAATTCTGAATGTAAGCCATATTTGGGGGAAGCTTATTCCAGATGACCGGGCCCGATATACAAGGTATGAATTTATTGATTAATCAATATGTATTTTTTTTTAAATGAAGTAATTTAAAAAAAAATGTGTTCGGTGCATGATTTGTCATTTTATGTGAAATACGACCATAGTAATGTTATTCCTATTGAAAGTAGCGAGAACTTCTAAATGTTAAAAAAAAAAAAAACTAGCACCAAATCTCAATTTGGGAGGCGGGTATGGGTACCGCCTCCAGGGAACCATTAATTGGATAACCAACACCTTTACCATAGGTCACGTTTGATGACTTAACAGGGGTGCCCGGGTTCGTGGGGTGAGGTTTGTCTAGGTCTTGGCGGCGGATGCATCTGTCCATCAGTTGCATGGTGAGCTGGTTGAGGGAGACCTCACCACCCGGACTCTCTTGATCTATCGCCTTGCACCGAAGTGGGGGAGATGGATTAATACGTCCGTCACTTCTGGACACACTGATCCCAAGATTCTTACCCACCCCTTATACCCCTTTCCTTTACAGAACTTCCTTTCCTTAAAAATACCCCCCAAACAGAATCCTTAAAGATGACAGACCACGAGAGAAATTTTTTTCCTCAGGGCCTCCTTTGAAAAAAAATATTTTTATCATCGCCACTTTTATTTCAGGTGTGAAGGGTTAAATAACTTTATCCACATCTTATGTTTTTACAGGGGATTGATTGCACCTTTAGTGAAACTAAATAATACCCCTCGGAAAGATATTTTTTTACGTTGAGATATCTTTATCAGCCATAATAAGGCGTTTTACCGCTCAATCGAAATAGCTTGCAACTGACTTGCAGTTCTTACTTTCATCCCAGTCGCAGGGCCGGCCTTGAGCCAAACGGCGCCTGGTGAATGTAAAATTTTGGCGCCCATTGTCAAAACCAATGCATAACACCATCATTTTTGAAACACCTTTTTTTACGTAAAAAAAACCACTAGGCAAAAAGGCAATAAGGGGATTTCTATCAAGTTTTCTTTACAACGTCTAAAAAATAGCTTATTGTGTAAAATGCAATAACAGTTTTAACTATTTTCAACGTGGACATGAGGTAAAGTCTTTACCTGTAGTAACGTTTATGCAAACTACAATGCCTTTATTTACGTAACCTTTATGAGGTATTTGATAAAATATGTACAATACTTCTTGTGTATCATAAAAACGTACGTATGTAATATTTCTACTCTATACCCGTCTTCTGGCTTTTGTATTGATTCATCCTGGCTATCATAATCGAAACATTTATTTTTCAGCCGCGAGCGTAATATGGTACTGGCTGGAAATTGTGCTATAATTTATAAGTGAATAGCTATTTATTTTGCGTCTGTCACAAGTGAGGAAAAGCCAACACCCGATCATATTTCTCTAAAAAAAATCTGTTATTTTATTCAAAAGAGTAATTGCACCACTAAATATAATTTAGTATTTTGTAACATTTTTTTTAACTATATTAATTTGTTGCAAAATGTCGTGCCACGTAATTAAAGAACAGACGAATTTGAAATCTTAAATATTATTACCTCAGGATTAGGCTAAACACTTTGTTACAGCATCCTTGTTATCACTTAATTCTACCAAGGTTTCATGAACACCAAAATAAAAAAAATAAAAAAGTATCATGTAATAATGCCATCTATTCGGCTTTTCCAGCGATTTTCGTTTTTTCACTAAGTGGTTTTAATGTTAAACTTGGAACATTTATTTTCAAATCATCCCACCTTTGCGTAGAACTACTGAAAAAAGCGTATACATTTTGAACTGCGTCAAAAAAGCGAAGGCGCCCGAACAACTTTTATCGGCATCATTTACGACAAAATTTAATGAATAATACAAGGAACAAATAATGCTCTGAGCTCAGTACGTCTAATCCTACTTAGCATAATACAATACAATATCGCAGAAAAAGTCCTTTGGTGGTACCGTAAGAATGAAATCACAATAGCGGTACTCTCACTTCCATTATGGGCCCTCTAAATGATGGGCCATTAGCTGGCCGATGCGATGGCGTGGCGATGGCTGGCGATATTTGCAACGCCACTACACGATGGCGAAGTTCAGTTTCTACTTTAAACGTGCTTCCAGATGGACGTGCCGCTGCGGCAATACATATGGTTAAAAAACGATATGATTAGTTTTTATTAGTATATTAGGCAATGACATTACAAACAAATGATATGTAAATGTAATTCTATGATATCTGCCTAATATCATAAAATTGATTTCGGATATTCAGAAAATGTAATATTTTTTTTATAATTTGTTGTCGTTGTTTTGTTTTTCCTCTCTTCCAATAATTGTAGCCCAATAAAGGTAGGAAATAAGTGCAGAGATATTTATTTAAATGTTTTTATTTACTTAATTTAAACGCAATGTTTGAAAAGTCGTAATTAAAAAAAATAGATATAATGCGTTTATTTTTATATTTGGGATTTCATATACATTCATCAAAGGAATAATTCAATGAATTTTATAGTTTCGTCACATGTTACCGCCATTACGTTGAAAAATGTTTCGAAGTCACGTAAATATTACTAAGTAGGACGCCATCTCCTGAGCATGTTTAAGCGGACACTGAACAGTTCGCTACGTGTAGGGGGCGCCACCATCGCCGGCCCACCATCCTTTGACGTGTGGACGAAAAACCGACAACAAGACCATCCGGCACCATCGCATGCTATCGCTCTGCGCCATAAGCCATCAGACGCCACTATGCCCACTACACGATGGGCCATCCTCAGTGGGCCAGCTGATGGCCCATCATCCTTTGACGTGTGGACGAAAAACCGACACCAAGACCATCCGGCGCCATCGCATGCTATCGCTCTGCGCCATAAGCCATCAGAC
>JAHDVE020000937.1:0-17635 GCA_022606495.2 Halesus radiatus
ACCCCTACCCCTACCTCTACCCCTACCCCTACCCCTACCCCTACCACTCCCCTACCCCTACCCCTACCCGTATCCCATATACATATTGCGATTACATGTTTGTAATATTGCATGAAAATGTTTCATTAAAATGATAATTATTTTTTGTATTTTGCGATTTCTAGTACATAGTAAATAAAACTTCCAATCAACACGATAATTATTGTTTATTTTTTACTGAACGCTGAAACTGATGCGTCCTCTCGGTCAGGAGCCAAAGTCCACACCAACAACCCCTCTGCAATGAATGTCGTCATAATAAGTACGTCTTTGCGTAAGCAATCATTTGAAATTAAACTTGTATTAAATATCCTCTACATTATTCTTCCTGAATAACATCGAGAAACGTTCGAAAATTGGAAGAGTTTTTTTGATTAAGCCAATAAGATTAAGATTAAGACTTTTTCCTTTACGGAGACATCCAGTTTGCTCAAATTGTTGATACCAACGGCAAATTGAGGTGATTTCCACGAAAACGGCGCTATAGAAGTAATCCAATTATTATAGTTGGAGGTTCAACGTTAAAATGGAGACGATAGGCACGCTGCATTACATTTGCCCACTCAGTTTTACAGAACTCATGAATACAAAAAACCTTGTGCTAATAACTGGCGCGAAATGGCAGCTTGGCGGCGCGAGCACCCTTTGTTTTATGTGAATACCGCACTAGAGTCCCAAACTGCTTACAACCGTCTGGAGCCAGTGAGACTATGGCATCCACAATTGGGGTATGTTGTGAAGCTAGAGGTATTGAGGAGGAGAAGGAGAAGGAGATGTGGAATAGGAAGGTGGGAAAGTACCTGGCTATACAGATCTGGTCATCAAACATGACTAAAGCCATTTCAAGCAACGTTTCTATTCTGAATAATGGTCTTTCACCAGGGCGATACTGACAGTATCTACCACTCTGGAACGTGCCGAAATTATAGTACATATTATTTAAATGAATAAATTGTGAAATAACATAGTTTAATCAAATAAACTTTATTTGCGCACGCCGGGATTTGAACCAGCGACCCCGGATTCATAGTCAAGGATCGTCACCACTCAACCACGGAGACCGTTATATATAGATCATTCACATATGTGGATCATGCTATGTAGGTCATTCACATATAACGTATCCTTCGGGAAATATACTGCTGTGTTAAGTAAAAACACGGTAACACGGTGGGAGTCATTCTCTCGAATGAAGGGTCGAGTTTTATTTATCCTTTTAGCATTTTTACAATTGACCTAATGTACTGATTTTTTGCCAAAACACTCGTAGAAACGTATTCAATATTATCATTGCAATAAAGTTAGTATAAAATAGCAATTAATGGGAACTGTGTTATTACTTACATACACGGAAATGCTTCGTTTTTACTTACCAACACCGACATAATTTGCAATAGCATCAAAAACAGTATCATCTTTTTTTAATGCAAAAAACGGGAAATATTAAATTATGTCTTACGTAAAACATACGAAATTCGATACTTAATAACTTCCCATATTCAAGTCATTCTTGCTAATTTTGGTAATTACTGTGTTTTTACTTACCACGGCAGAATGGCGGTACGATATTGAGTTCATCTTGAGTAACTTTTAGAACCACTATTTTCTCTGTTCCAAGTAGAATTATTACCTTAATTGCTTTGCGAGAGGTAAATAGCAAACGGTAAACATTTACAGGGACTCTCGCTTACTCTTCACTGTTCTCCTTCATCGTTCTCGGCGATTTTCTCGTTATTTGTCTGTAGGATTTTTCTTATTTCCGGATATAGATTGTTTTATCTTACAGCCGAAACAAGATTTGTAAGTAGCCAATGAAATGCCAATATGCCCGGAAGTAATAATTGGGAACAGGTGATGTTGATTGTATTGAATTCGAATTGAATGAGGAAGACTCGCTGTTGTAATAATTTATTTTACCTACCTTACATCTTATACAGAGTGATAGATACTCTCAGTATCGCCCTGGTGAAAGACTGTAATTCAGAATCGAAATATTGCTTTAGCAGAGTTTGGGGAATATTCAGGATCTTCCCAATATTCCCCATCTCAAGAGTGGAAGATTCTCTGAGAATCGCCCTGGTGGAAAACCACCACTGAGGTTAAAATGTTGCTTGAAATGGTTTCAGCCGTGTTTGCTGAACAGATCTAAAAATCCAGGTTCTTCCAATATTTCCTCTTCCCCCATCTCCAGAGTGTTTGATACTCTCAATATTGCCCTGGTGAAAGAACATCATTCAGAATCGACACGTTACTTGAAATGGCTTTAGCTGTGTTTGCTGATCAGATCTAAAAAGCCAGATTTTCCGAACCTCATCTACAGGGTGATGATCCCTCGGGCAGTTGATCCCTCGGACAGTTGATCCCTCCGGCAGTTGATCCCCTAAAGAATTATTTCTACTTTACGTCCTCATTTGTGAGGTAAGTATGCGGAGAGGAGATGCGGCCGTATAACAAAAGTCGATATCTCATATCTGCGGGCGTCTAAAGTGAAGATTCGCTACGTAAAATATTTTTACTAACAACATTGCCGAGTCTCCGAAGGAGTATGCAGTGAGTATGTTGTATTATGTGAATAACAAAATACAACATACTTATATATGCAGTCGACTTTGCGAAAACACGCTATAGGTTCTTACTTGTATATAATATAACTAAATGTCCCCGAAGGAGTAAGCAGGGAAAATATATAAATTTACGAGTATATCTGCAGGCGTCTTGAGTGGAAATCCGCTATACAAAATACATTTACTAACAATAATTTCAAGAACCAATAAACCGTCCCGAAAGTGGTTTTAAAGATTTTTAATTTTTTCATAAATGTACAATATGAGAAAGCTATGTGACTCACACCTGACATAGATGCTATATATACCATAGATTTAGTTTTAATTGTGCCAGTCTGAAGGTGCCCATGATAGGGTGAAACTGGTTCAGTGTAAGAAAGAGGGAGAAAGTTACAAAGGTTTTTTGATCAAAAACATTCATGTATATTTTCAGGGTTTGAAAGAAATTCTAACTCTGGTGACCTATTAACTTCTGACGGACGAAACTTTTATCACCTGGAGTTTGGCGTTCCCTGAGGCTGTGTCCTCTAATTAAGATTAATGATTATTTATTAGGTATAGGTACAGCGACCACACCTTATAGTCATTCACGTTATGTAATATTCATGAATCGATTTGAATAAAAAACAGGAAGTACTGCTCGAAAAGTATCCATTCGAAAATCATGTTTTGTACAGTTTACTCGCTCCGTTACTGGAACTGGTACGGATAAACCTTACTTAACAACTTGATCTGAATAGTTTAGTTAGCATTAATATAATAATGAATTTATTTATAAAATACATGATATTTAATTGAAGACATTACATGGGGTAGATGCATTAGATCACCATACTACGCGGCTGCCTGTATCACGGTGACCAATGGAGTATAGTTACTTTGTATGAAGTCTAGTGTAAACATATGGATTTATTATATTAATTATATTAACATGCTGACAATTGGAAAAGTTATAAAAGAAAGCAGAATATATAAAGGAGAAAAAGACATGCGTAAGGATTAGATCACAAAAACATACATTTTTATTTATATTTTTATATGTGCAAGCATGCACACATGTGCACATAGGTGCACACATACATACACACGCAAACACATACGCGTATAATTTACATGTATAATATGTACGCATATATATACATACATATACGCATATATACACATATGTACACACACATCGTTATGTATGTATACATACACACACACATACACATGAACGTACAAATGAACATACACATATATACCCACACACCTAAACAACATATACACCTCTATCTGAATAGTCTAATTGTTTTAGTTTAGTTTCTCCTGTCGCACAGCATTTCTAAATTGAGAGCGCATAAAGAAAAACGATCATGGCCGATGGACGATGGACAGATGCCAAAAAACTGTGAAATTTGACAATGACAAACGACTTTTTTGCATTATTTTCAAATGAACAAAATAATTGTCCAATGATTCATCTCAAACTTTAAAAAAATTACGAAAAAATACTTGTGATTCATAAAAATGTCTGCTACATTTATGATTAGTTAATGAATGCGTCTGGTTGCCGCTAAAGCATCGTGGGTTCAATTTATCGGCAAACTAAGTCCTCCATCATTACACTAGCAACATGATAGTAGCAGGAGTTTTCCAAATATTGTCAGAATATTCGTAAACCGGAATATTTGTCTTTCTTTAAAAAAAAAAACAATTTTTTTAATTTTATTTATGCTTGGTCTAATTTTAAGTGACCACCTTAGGCACTGGGGCTCCATCGAAGCCAGAGTTAAGTTAGCCTGGCAGAAACTAGCGTACTGTACAGAGCCCGCAGATACGTTAATAGTACACAACTGCTGACCCTGTACAAATCGCAAGTGTGTCCCACTGTTGAATTTGGTTGCCACCTCTGGTCCTAATATACCTAAAAAAACAGTAACTCTGTGCAGTAACGGGCGGTCCGATTGGTAGACTCCCCTAACTTAACAAACGAATTGCAATCTTTAGAGCACAGACGTCAGGTGGGAATGCTATCCTTGTTCCAGCGGTATTTCAATGGAAGATACTCTGAAGAACTATCATCATTGATCCCTTTGGCACCGGATCAAAGTCGGGAAACACTCCAAACGTGCGCCTAATATTTGTACATGGTTGACATTTATCACATGAAAACGGGTCGATTCTACGTTAATCAATGGAAGATTTGCCGGCCTCTGTGTTTCCTTCCTCCTACAAAATGGTTCTCTTCACGGCCAATGTTCACTCCTTCCTATCCTCAAAAAGACCCTCCACACACCATTTTTGACACAGGCCCTGAGGAAAATTATTTTCGTAGCAGGTCGTTCTTAAGTTAAACCGAGTACACAGTAACAAATTATTTCATATCATATTCCGTGTATACTCGTACACCCACCAACAAACAAATCATTTATATATTTTAACGCATTAATTCTAAAATGTTTAATATGTATTATTAATTGTTGGTTATTACGATTCGTTTATTCTTAAATATGTTATTTCCTTAGAATACGATGCATAATAATCTTCTTTCAGGAATTACCACTAATTTCTGAATACCATTTCATACTGATACGAAAAAAAAAATCACTAGATTTATAGTGTTTTTTTTATAGCTAGATTATTTTCCTTTGAACCATCTTGGTGTTGCCATTAAAAACCATTTAAATGAACGCAGCGTCCCCAACTTTTGTCTACTTTAAAATACTCTACATAAACAAAATAACAAAAGAGTATGTATGAGACGAGGTATGAATGTTAATAAGGCAAGGAGTGCCAAGACCGAGTTGTTTGTTATCTCTCTTCTTCTTCGTGCGGTGGAGGAGAGTTGGTGGAGTTTATAGTGGGATGCTGGGATTATTCAGCCAGTCGACGGGAGTTACTTGGTTCTCCTTTTACATTGTATTTATACATTCTTAACATATTACATACATTCTTGCTTATTCTTAATATTACACCTACAGTACTCCTTAGATGCATATTCATCTAATAAAATTACAAAATGTTATATAGTATATACACGGCTATATAAAAATAACACATTCACATGGGTTCCCGAGGGTTACTGTCTCTCGTCTTATAGTGGGCGGAGTAATATTCGAAAGTACAGGGAGCCATTATAGTGGGGTAGAGGGAAGTGTTCCACTCACCGTGGGCATAGCGGTGTTTAGTTGCATCTCGATCTTCTGTGTGTTTGCACTTGCAGTTGGAGCGCAATATTCCGCTACCGAGTAGGGTGTTTGCGTTACAACCCCAGCTAGGCTTCTGATGGTATTTATGCGAGTCATGGTCTTCTTGCTAACATTTTCCAGGTAGGAGCTATACGTCAGGCTTCTGTCAAATGTAGCACTTGCACGCGAGTTGCTCAGGTGGAAGGCAGCTGCAACTGAGTTTGTTGCGTTTGCTTTTAATTTCTAGTCAGATAAGTATTGTTCCACCAATCGAGGGATTTATGTTGGACTGTTATAGCCTTATCATCTGCATAAATATTTTTTCCCCTTGGTTTCTGGAAGGTCCGTTATATACTATCAATATACAGGGAAGGTGCAAGGTGAATGGAAGTTTTTACATAAATAGTTTACACTCTGCTTCTCTACACAAGCATTGATTAAAAGAGAAGTGCATTATTATAATTTCGATTAAAACGTATTCAGTTTTAATAATGAAAATTTTAATATGAAATTTTTAGACAGGCTACATAATTTAGATACAAGGTCGAAATAAAATCAAAAGGGTATAATGTTAATGTTTCCCGTGATATTTGAAATTGAAACTGTCAGCCTTTTGGTCATTGAAGAAGATCCGTGAATCCAATACTTAGGGCATGCGTACACTAAATGAAAATTCTCTTCATTCGAAAAACATTCGAAAGGGAAAATATGGTCTCGCCAAGGTTCGCCAATGATTTCCCAAGGGGTGGTCTTTTCTGGCGTCACCTCCTGTCAACGGGTCCCATGACTCAGCTTATTAACTTGGATCAAGTTCGAGCCCTGCCTCCGACTTTAATTTAAAAATTTATCACTTTTTTATATCATATATTACGTAATATTTTGGCCTCCATGGTCAAGGGGAAAAGTTCTCGACTACGAATCCGAAGGTTGCGGGTTCAAATCCCGGCGTGCGCAAGTAAATTTTATTTAATTAATTTGTGCTGTTCCACAATTAATTCATTTAAAAATGATATACTCGTATAGTATATTTGCGCACATTCCAGAGTGGAAAATACTATCAGTATTGCCCTGGTTAAAGACCACCATTCAGAATTGAAACGTTGCTTGAAATGGTTTTTAGCCCTGTTTGGTTACCAGATCTGAATATCCAGATATTTTCCGCACCTTTCTCTTCCCCTTCTCCTTCCCCTCCCCAATACCTTCACCCTTACAACATTCCCCAATTGGGGATGCCATAGTCTCTCTGGCTCGAGATGGTTGGGAGCAGTTGGGAGTCTTGTGCAGTATTCATATTAAAAAAAGACGTATTTTTTATTTTTATTTTTTACCTTTAGCGGTCACTCCTACCCCCTTCTCTCTTACTTAACCTCATTCTATGTTTTTCTCAATTATTGTAATTCTGTTTGAATTTAGAATATATTGATTCTACCCTGAACACGTCTGTCCCTCAAGCACAGATCAGTCAAGTATGATGGCACCAGCCCGTTCAGTGTCCTATACACCATAAGACAAATTTTAAACTGAACTCTGTATCCTGCAACTTCCTGGTGAGAGAACTTTCAATGTCGAAGCTTGAAATATCTTTACACAAGCAAATCTGACTAACCAGGTACGTGCTAACCTTACCCTTCTTCATCTCCTTCTCTCTTCCCACAGACGGCCTCTGTCGTTGAGCGGTTAAGATCCTCGACTACAAATCCAGTGGTCGCGGGATCGAATCCCGTGGTGTGCAACCTAATTTCACATTTTATTTTATTAGCTTTTACACTAGCGAACTATGGACAAGATATACACTAGGCGTCATGGACACACTCCGAGTGCAATATAACCACGCTTACAGGGCGATTTTCGGCCTCCCTTGGAGATGCAGCGCCTCGCAGATGTTCGCAGAGGGAAGGGTGCATGGGTTCGCTGCTTTGATGCGCCACAGAATAGCCGGGACGAGTCAGCGCTACCGGAGATCGGAAAACACTCTTGTCCAGGCCGTCGCCCAGTGGCAGGGCGCGCCCCTACATCGTAGATGGAGAATTTCCCTCAGGCCACTGTAGCATAAGTGTTAAATATGTTATTTTAATTAAATTTAATTTTTATTTATGTTTTTATATTATATTTCTACAGCGTGTAATTTTTTATTCTTAAAATGTATTCTTTTTATATGGCAGACAGAGTATTGATTGCACTCACCGCTTTGTTCTGCTGAAATAAAACATTATTATTATATTATTAATATATAAGTATATCAGTGAAGATGGCGTAAATTGAACTGGTCTCAAGGCTGATGTAAGCGTAATGAGTAAGATTGAGAAAGGGAAGCTTAGATGGTTTGGGCACAAAATAAATAATCTTTAATTTTGAAAAAAAATATTTTGACATCAAACTATACCAAAAAGTGATAAAATCGGGAATTTAAAAAGTCAATATAAAAGTCAGTAATTAATTTGTGCATTTAGGTGTTGTCTAAGGGATTATCAATGTATTTTAAAGTAATGTGAAATTACTATACTTACAACACTTGAAAATGATATATTTTGGGGTCTGTCAATTTATTATTGAGAATGGTATCGTAGCATGGGGAGGTGGTACTTCATCTGCACAAACCAAATCATAAAGGCACAGAAAACGATTATAAAAATAATCCTTAAGCTACCTCTAATTACAGACTCTAACTTAATCTTTAATATAATGAGAGTATTTGACGTTCGGCAGATTTAGGCTAAAACTATCCTCACTTATTTTTATTCAAACAAAAGTAAATACTATGAAAAAAGACTAAACACTCGTATTACTGGAAATACCAACAAAGATTTACTCCAAATTCCTGTAATTCATACTACTTTTGGGCAACGGAATTTTAGGTACTTTGCGATAAGAATTTACAACATTCTTCCGGTTAGCATAAAAAATCTGATTCACAAAAAAATATTCAAACACAATGTAAAAAATTGGATTAAAAATAATGATAGGGCATTTACCGGTTCACTCACCCAAATTCTAAATTACTGATTCAACGATTTACGAAGCATATCTTAATATTAGTGTAAATTCATAGGTATTTTAAAATAATAAAATAATTTGCAAAATTACTGCCTCAACACAGGCTAGCCTAGTGAAGCGGGTTATGTGAAACTGTTATTATATTATTTTCTATTTTACTTTATAAACCACTGTACACTTACATTATTATATTATACATGTCTTTTAGTTATAGTTAAATTTAATCACAATAAAGATATTATTATTATAAAACAGATCTTATCTGTAAAACTACCGTAGGCATTATTGACACGGATTAGTAATTTCCATTTTATGGCCTATTGTAATACATTATTTATTAAATGACTTTAGAATATCCGCAACGATCATAAGAGCGGTTAGAGTAGGTGGACTTTGTTTCCGAATCCAAATTACGCAAAGCCGTGATTGAAAATTGCTTGAACTTTTCGACATTGTTGGTTCTAATTCATAATGAACTTTTGAGAACTTGAAAAGCAATCAAAGGGATTATTTCTTCATTATGGCTCATCGCTGAAGCTTCAATTACTTTGGACAAAATTGGTGTGTTGAAAATTTTGAAATGAATAAACCCTTTTACCTGCAATTAATTGCCTCTGTCAATGTACTTTAGAAATCCATATTTTATGGGTATTTCTGAAACATTCTGAAAAGAATTGTCTATGGAATATAAACTTATTATTTTATTTGTTATTAACTAACTAACAAACCATAATGCCATTATCCGCATGAGTAGTCAGAGAGGATGGACCGCCAAACAACTTGATCTTGGCATACACTTCTTTCTTCATTCAAACATCAATCAGTGTAAAATTCTATGGTTAAATTATTAGCTCATAAAAGATCAATTCTTGATAAAAAGAACTTTAGATCACATTATTCCTACCTGTTTAGATGTGGTACCCACTGAAATAAAAAAATAAAAAATAATAAACACTGTATCAAAACTAAACAATTAATAAATATACTGAAAACTTGGCCAGCCGGAGGAAGTTATTTGTATTAGATAATAAGGAAATAGTTTACATTATTTGTAGAATTATTTTTGAGTAAGATTCTTGAGAAATGTTTATCTTGTAAGTTTGTTATATACTCGTATGTCTTTTTAATGTTTTTATTATATACAATATATTGTAACCTTAACTGTAAACTGTACATTTTTAATTTTGATTAATGAGCTCCCGTTAGACAAACTAAAAAAAGTAGTTTATCGGGACTTGATGCGTTGTATTTTTTCCCTTTGTAAAATGTAAATAAAGAAAAATAAAAAAGTTTGTATAAATACAAAAACAATCAAATAAAAAAATCACATTCATACATCGTCGAATACACTCTCTTCTGTTATTCCAACTTCTGACATAGACCGACTCAAGTATTTTATTCACTTGATCATGCCATGTCTTCCTTGAACGTCCCCGGCTTCTTCATCCATTGATTCACGTCATATATTCTACTTACATTACTTTCTTCGTTCATTCGCTCTACATGCCCAAACTATCTAAGCGTCCCTTTTTTAATCTGTCTCATCGTCCTTGCATTTTTTAATGATCTCAAAAATTTTCAGATGGTCATACATGGTTTTAGCACGCATTCGCCTCAGAGATCTTATTTCTACAGCATTCAGTCTACTTTAATCCTTCCTCTGTCAGTTCCATGCCTCACTGCAATACATCAGGGTTGGTATCAGCACTCCATTGTGAACTGTTAGGTTCGCTTCTTTGGATTTTTTTTTATTAGCGCCAACCGCGTTCAGTCCTCCGTTAGTGGAGTTTCCTGCATTCACCCATTTTTCAATATCCCTATCAGTATTTCCATCTCTCGTAAACATACTTTCCAAATACACAAACTCATCGACCTATTCCAAGTATTCATCATTCACAACTATATTACACACTGTTTTCGTATTTTCTCTTTCAAACACCATGAGTTTAGACTTACTTACATTCGTCATTAGCTCATTCTTTATACTCGTACATACTTCGTTCATCCTAGATACGAGGGACTGCAGATCTTCCAGACTATTGGCAATCAGCACCGTATCATCAGCATACAAGAGGCAAAATACTTTCAGATTACTGATTGTCGCGCCCTTATTTATTGCTATTGTGTTCACATATTTCAAAAGAAATAAAAAAAAAGAAATTGTTATCAAGTTCTGGTGTTTTTGTTTTTTTTTTAGTATTGTAACAGATGTTTTAGGTTTCACTTTTTTTAGGGAAGTCAGAAACTGTCAAAATAATAAAAAAATAAAAAAAAACTTGGAAAACTTAATAATAGCATTACATACTGAAAACGAAATTATAAAAAAAAATATTTACATTATTATTACATATACACATACGAGTATATTGGTATTTGGTTTCTCATTTTGTTCTCACTGTACCTATAGATAAATAAATATTTATAAAATGAATTAAAAATATATACTCGTACGTTGCCTTCACCACTTTATAAATATAAATTCCTCGGGAATATATGAATACTGTTGAAGAAAGCATCCCTTTCGAAACATGTAAACATCTATGTATTTATAAAGTGGTGAAAACAAAGTGTATATGTAAATATGATAGAAATTTAAATTATACTTTTTTTTTTTTAATCGGATCAGAACATCTCTATTTTTTTACTCCAGATTAGCTCAGGAATCTCTGGTTAATATGTCGGGAACGTCTTGTTACATCTTGTAAATTGCGTATTTTTTCCTATGTATCTGGTCTTATAATATTTAGATAAAATTTTGTAAAAATAAATGATTATATAAAAAAAAAAATCGTACCTTGTAATGAAACACTTTACTCGTATGTTAAAGGCTTTGCTAATGTACTCGCATATTTGTTGGGAGTGTGTATTAATGTTAGTCGTGTTGCAGGAATCTGGCACAACCACGACAACACGGTAGCGCTGTGCGGGGCGGGTCGCGGGGGGCGATAGTACGGGTGCGGGGGCGCGGGTGGGGGCAGAGGGGGCTCGGGAGGCCGGCGCCGCTCGTCGCTCGCCTCCGCCATGGGGCGCGGAGACCGCTCCAGGCCGCCGCACCACAAGCCCGAAGGTAACAGACAATCTATTATATATTACATATTATATATTAAATATTACATGTTACATGTAACATATAAAATATTACATGTTACATGTTACATATTAAATATTACATGTTACATATTACATATTACACATTACATATTACATATTACATGTTACATATTACATGTTACATATTACATATTACATATTACATATTACATATTACATATTACATATTACATATTACATATTACATATTACATATTACATATTACATATTACATATTACATATTACATATAACATATTACATATTACATATTACATATTACATATTACATATTACATATTACATATTACATATTACATATTACATATTACATATTACTTATTACATATTACATATTACATATTACATATTACATATTACATATTACATATTACATATTACATATTACATATTACATATTACATATTACATATTACTTATTACATATTACATATTACATATTACATATTACATATTACATATTACATATTACATATTACATATTACATATAACATATTACATATTACATATTACATATTACATATTACATATTACATATTACATATTACATATTACATATTACATATTACATATTACATATTACATATTACATATTACATATTACATATTACATATTACATATTACATATTACATATTACATATTACATATGACATATTACATATTACATATTACATATTACATATCACATATTACATATTACATATTACATACATATTACATATTACATATTACATATCACATATTACATATTACATATTACATATTACATATTACATATTACATATTACATATTACATATTACATATTACATATTACATATTACATATAACATATTACATATTACATATTACATATTACATATTACATATTACATATTACATATTACATATTACATATTACATATTACATATTACATATTACATATTACATATTACATATTACATATTACATATTACATATAACATATTACATATTACATATTACATATTACATATTACATATTACATATTACATATTACATATTACATATTACATATTACATATTACATATTACATATTACATATTACATATTACATATTACATATTACATATTACATATTACATATTACATATTTCCTATGACTGTGAGTACTGCTTGAACTATATTTTTCAGGTTTCACGACTAAATAGAATAATGGAGAAAAGTGAAGAAAAAGACTTGTCTAGCCTAAACTAAACTAGACCAAGTTAACATGTTTTGTTTTGGCACGCTTATGCTTTGTCCGGTTAGACATTTGTAATCAATAAGTTCTTCTTTAGGCTTTCCTCTATGAATGGAACCGAATTGTTTGTGTCTAAAACTTAGAGTAATAATTGTTACTCTAAGGTCTAAAACGAATCTCTGTCTAAATCAGCGATTTTCAAACTTTTTAAAGGCGTGGTCTCTTTTAAGTAAAAAAAAATAAAATTCACCTTCGCGAGACCCTCTCAGCTTTTTTATGGTGTACACTTTTCATAAATATCGGACTTTGTGGACAAGCGTATGCAAATTCGATCTTTTTTCGTCTTTAAGGTTGTGATAAAGTTATATAGAATAAAGTTATATATATAATATTTGCCTCATTTTATTTATTGATAGCCCGCGACCCAAACTTTGAAAATCACTGCTCTACATCGATGGTACCTCACTTTTTTGTTTCTGCTTAGTCCATCTCAAACATTTTTGAGATTTTAGAAATCATGTCGTTGTCATTTTTTTTTCTGTTCGTGACAAGTAAAAGATAAATAGAAGCGTATCATCTTTTAAAACTAGCTTCAAGTTTAGTGTCATTTCATTCGGGTGATGGCCTACAAAACATTTGGAAGGGATATTGATTGGAAACACAAATGTTTTATTAATTTATGTTTTAATAACTTATTGAAATTTATAAATCTCAATGTAATATTTAATCATCGCAGAATATAATATAAACCGCTCCTAAGTGAAACACGAAACCGAAAAAAAAATAAAATCATCGATATCATACTTCAACCATACTTGAGAACATGAAGTAATGTGAACTCGTCTCATTAGCTCAGTTGGTAGAACAGTTATCCCTGTAAGACAAAGGTCCCGGGTTCGATTCCCAGATGCGACTGATACCTTTTTATTTTATTTTCTGTTGTTTTTTTTCGGTTTCGTGTTTCATTTAGGATTGGTTAATATTATCTCCTCCAATGATTGCAAATGATTTTGTTAATATTCCCTTTATTTATTTGGGTACAGAAGTTACATATTATAAAGGTATAAAATAAAATAAAAAATTATAAAAGTTTTCTAAAAAATATATGTTGAAACAGAAATTGAAATCGTTATCGTGATAAGAAGTTTGTTGTTGACATTTTTAAAATTAGAGTCGCTCAATAAATATTACACCCTCAGAGTGTACTCGTATATTAACGTATGAAGGTCGAGTGATGAAGAAAGCTTGTTTCTCTCTGGGCTATGGTTTGGTCTATCGAGATCCAGAGGACTGTGACTTTAAAATTTAATTCTATTATGCATAGTCATCCACCTAATTCTTGCAATCTTAAACTGTTATAGGCCTTTTAATTATCATTCCACCCCCTGCGTAATTTTTGTTCGCAAAGATTTATCTCAAGGAAAATAAACCCTTTGGATTCAAAGCAGTATATAATACTTATGCGTTCACAACATTATTTAATTGCCAGATCTAAATCTAATGTATCCCATGTTTCATACAATATACATATCGCGCCTTCTGTTTTTGATTATTTGTCTGAAAAACTTATTTGTTCATCATCTTGATTTGTCAGGGTGGAAATTTGAGAATTACGAATGCGGCCAGCCTTTCCATCGGTAGATGGTATCAGTGTTATTGTCGTTGGCAAAGTTTCCCTTACCGTAGTTAATTTCTTGTGTTTATTTTTGTGTTGTTTTTCTTTGGATAATAAATCCTCTTCTGCATTGTCGAATCTCACAGACTCCTGGTCCTGATCATCGCTATTAGGGTTGAAAAGAGTTGGCGTAGTCGTTGGGAATGTACTCAATTTGTATTCTGGCGTTGTCAGGGTATTTTTGCGTGTGGAAGCTGGTTTCCTCCTTGTGGTCCTTCTAGTAGTAGTAATCGGAGGCTTGTTATTTGATTCTTTCTTGCGTGTTGTGGGCCTATTTCCAGAAGGTGGAAGAGTATTTTCTTCTAGCAATGCTGGAGGATTTTCAAAATCTGGCGCAGAGTCACCGGGTCTTCCTCCGGCACTCGGTTTGCTGGTAATGATTTTAGTCGCACCATTGCTATGATCGGCTGGTGGAACTCTTATGGTTGGTGGCCTTAAAGGTTTTACAAAGTTCAGATCAACGCCCGTTAATGTATTATAATAAACATTAAAATCTACTTTAAGTTCGTCACCAAATCTTGTATTAATCGACACAGTTTCTTCAGTAGTCATTTCTGTAAATTCTGATGCACGCGTTGTGGTGTCAATCTTGTCATTGAGCTCTGTTGTAGGGCTGGTTATTTCAGGCGGCGTGTCTTCATTATTGGTAGTTGTTTTGAGGTAATAGAAATAATAAACAAAACAACCGTATACACCACGAAACGATCGAGGGCATGCATTTTGAAACGTGGGAAATATTATTTGAGGGGGAATTATTTGTACATGGTCATGGGAAATCGAATATATAAACCAGTTATCCGGGTATACATGACTTGGCCCGGCAATACTAGTAGTTCCTTGCAGTTGGTCGTTTTGCGATGTGCGATGCTGGAGTTCGTGATGGGCTTGCTGATGTCTTTCAAGTTGGTCAACACATTCCCCAGAGTAGAGAAGAGCGAAGCAACAAACAAGCCAGAAGGTCAGAAGTTTCATCCTGTAACAATTAAAACAAATACGTATGTACATCTTTCTGATGTGTGTTTTAATTTCTATATGGTGCTGCTTTCATCAGCGACGTTGTGGGTAGAAGGTAAGCGGTAAAACTCTAAAATTCCCTAAAGAGGTTCGTTAACAATAATCTCACCTACACCATTGTTAGGGCACAGCAACTGACTGTTACCGTGAAATAGTTGAGCAAGCGTAGTTCTTGGTAAACTTGATATATACATATTATGATCACAGGGGTATCTTGAACTTTTTTTTAAAAGCTGACTCGAGGCGAAATAAAAATCTTACTTGTAGTGTTCTCACAAAGTTCTCACAATTTTTCACTAAACCTACAAAATGCAGCACTGAGAATCGCAATGGCTCAAGCACGGATACCAACCCGAACTCAAAGTTGAGGATTTAGGAAGGAGTCGAAGAAAATGACAACAAAATCATGAAGGCTATAGTCAATTCAAAGCGGTCATCGTCACTTTGGAGGAATTTAATACAAGAATTTACCTTCCACCATAACCATAGTTTTACTTATTTAATTTTTTTTCCCATTTTTAGTACGGCCTACTAAACTAAAGAGATGCACCTGCATTCAGATCAGTGGCGGACTATTACGGCCTACTTAACTAAAGATATGCACCTGCATTCAGATCAGTGGCGGACTAGTACGGCCTACTTAACTAAAGATATGCACCTGCATTCAGATCAGTGGCGGACTAGTACGGCCTACTTAACTAAAGAGATGCACCTGTAATCAGATCAGTGGCGGACTAGTACGGCCTACTTAACTAAAGAGATGCACCTGCTTTCAGATCAGTGGCGGACTAGTACGGCATACTTAACTAAAGAGATGCACCTCCATTCAGATCAGGAGCGGACTAGTATGGCCTACTTAACTAGGGCGGACTAGGTGTAGGTGTGAAACGTACCTCCCAATATAATTGAAAAAATGACCAGTTAATAATCAACATCAAATCAAATTTCCCGACAACAAACTCAATGACAACAAGTAACTCTTCTACAAAGCCATCGAATAAGGTTTCGAACCTAAAAAATTACCCGGCCGGTGCATCACGATAGTCGCCAAATGTGGGCAGTGCGTGTTCCATTTCTCAAACTGCACCAGGAGAATCGGAGTTTTGTATTAAATTTACGGAGAGACTCGTCAAGTCAGTATTAACGTTAATTCTTGTATTGCAAATATGTAAATTAAAAAATAATAATAAATTAATTCAATTAACCTAAGCTAACCTATCCAAAATAAACTAAACCAAACCAAACCTAACCAAAACAAAAACATAATTATAGAATGCGTGAAAAGTTCACGCAGGTTATCGCTTTGGCCGTTGCAGCCAGCGAATTTGATTAAATTATGTTATTGTTCCCTGATTTTTAATAATGAGTTGATACTTTAAATTTATCTTGCTTTATTATTCCTAAATATTAAATAATAATAGTGTGTTTATACTTTAAATGATTTTTTAAATCTTTGTTCCTTAAATTCAATCATAATTTGGTACCTATATCTGATTTCATATTTCTTTTTTTAATGTATTTTTATACCTCAATTTATTATCATAGTTAGATATTATTTTAATGTACATATGGATCCATAAAAGAGTGTAAAGATGCTTTAAAAAATAAAAACAAAACACGGAAGAAAATGTGTATATACTTATATACAATTTGCGGACGAATGGACTAAGGAAATTATGGTGTTAAATTTTAATTATTTAATAACTTCCATTTTTTTAAATAACTTAGCCATTTTGATTTTCAAAAGCGTTTTGTTTTTATTTTCCGTTGATTTTTCGGGAAGCAGTTTTCATATACTATACAACTCGGCGAGTTGCGTCGAATGTTGGTATTGTAAATGAATTTCCGTTTAGTTAGTAGAA
>JAHDVE020000938.1:0-23265 GCA_022606495.2 Halesus radiatus
ATCATTCATCGTTTGTACAATATTACATGTAATATGTATTTGAATGAGGACAGATTCAAGCTAAGTCTTTACTCTTATTTGCTTATTGATTTGATAATATAATGGAATGTTAGCGACCGGGTTTCGCCACTACCGTAGCTTCTTCAGGGCAGTATTTGACTAAACTATTAACTAAGATACACGTGTGTTATGGATTCTGTTTCTGCCGCTGAGAATTCCGTTGTAACAATTATTTCTGTTTCATGTGCCATTCATGAGAAATAGAGAGGTAGTATTGTTTCTTTGTCTTATTACTATCGACATCGTCATATGGTTATACCGCCAATAGGTCTGGTCTCACCTGCACAATACATTTCTATTAGGTACTTGCGTCCTTTATAAGAGAGAGAAAAACAGGTTACAACGGTGCTCTCAACAGCAAAAAAAATATACCCACATTCTTGTTTTGGCAAACATCGTCCAATTTTTTTTTCTGAGGCGTATTTTAACTACATTTGCATCGTTCAAAACATCAGTTGAATTAATAAAGTTTCACTAGTGGTAATGGCAATCAATCAATTCACGCAAAATTAATTTAACAAGTTCCGCCCATCCCACCCACTCCCACAACCACCCATCCTTTCACCCACCCACACTCTGTCTCATCCCCAGAGAGGATTTCGCTCTGAGCTTCCATTCCCATTGTTCATCGATGACCGCAAGCTCCATTGCTGCTAGCTGTAACATGGCGTTGGTTCTACTGCCTGCACTTGCCCAATACCAAATATACATTGAGAATAATTCACGATGCTTTGAACTGAAAAAAAAACTTTCACTAATACGATTTGTGGATAGAATAAACTTGAAATGCAAAAAACGTTAAATTTTCTGTGAAATATTTATCAGTTTTTTTCCGTGATAATCTTTCTGTGCTAAAAATAATGAAAGTAGGTGGCTGGCCAACCGGACCTCATTAATATCCGAAAGCACATATAATGAAACGTAAGCTTGTTAGTTAAGCCTTCACGAGTCATGGGTATCATTGGATCGGTTTGATCCCTCGCTGGTCGGAACAAACGGTCAAGCGCTTCCCTTTTTCACGTAACCTCGTTATCTCACTAGAATTATTGCTTTAATTAAAAATCTACGATTGTGTTTTACGTGGGATATTAAATATTATAATGTGTCTACTTATTCTAAAACAGTTATATTATGAATTATTGTTTGAAAGCTAATACTCTTTTATTTTTTAAGGTTCTCCGGGAGGAACATTGGGCAGACCTCCCACGGTTGGTGGAGCAGATCTCTTCTCCCTCGCCAGCGGCCTCAACGCCTCCCTTCTACCGCCCCCTGGAGCGTTCCTCCCCCCGAGCGGCCTACTGCCCTTCGCGCCGCATCCAACCGACCTCACCATAGAAGCCCTCCGTCCCGATCTCGCCCTCAAGAACGGTCTCAACCCTTACGACTTCGGATCCCTCGGAAGAAGTTTCCAAAGCGACGCGTCTTCCGTAGACGCTCTCAGCGTTAGACTGTCTCCCACCAGCAGCGGCAGAAGTCTGAGTCCCTCACCGATCTCCAAAAAAGAAGAAATTAAAACCAACTGCTCCGAAGTCAATTCGACCGATGAACTCCATTCTAACGGAGAGGATTCTGACGACGAAACGATCGAAGTAGTAAAGTCCGCCTTCCACCCAGCGAGACCCGCGAGTTTAGAATTGAGAGAGCTGAAAAGAAGACAAATGGAGGGAGAGATGCAGCACCCGGACTCGACAGTTCAGGATAGGCCCAAGCATGGCAGGAATGAGTTAAAGGCTCCTATAGTAAGAGGGACGAGAGTAGGTTCGACGAGTCCCACATCAACAAAGTTAACAAGTGCCACAGTTTCTGCGCAAAAATCAGTTTGGCGACCGTATTAACTGCCTTCTGAATGCGCAAAATGTTGATATTCATCCTTATTGACTGTGCTAAACAGTTGGCTTCCAAAGCGAGCTCTATGATAGTTGGGTATTAAAAAGACAATGTGTAAATATAATTTAAAACGTGTGTTAATGGCTGTAATAATGTTAATAATTTATCGGATCAGTAAAAATTCTACGCTAATGTTGAAGTATTGTGTACAATTAATTTTACGTCAATATTTAGCGCAAATACCAAACCGGGCGAAAGCTTCCCGCCGCTTTCCGGAAAAACCGATAATTCCATGGTGTAATTCATCAGTGTAAATAGTTTATGAGATTTATAAGTTATTTATAGAGATTTTAATACGTATTTTAGTAAACGAATTCGATCAAATAAGGCAACGGCAAATAATTACGTCACAGTGATAATTATCGTATTTCACTCGGATTTCCATTGCCATTGACGCAATTTTTTATTCATCGCCCTCATTGGTATCAAATTGTAAAATCGATCAATGTTTTCATTTAAATATAATAATAATGTGTTCAGCCTCCTCGTCGAAAAACTGAACCACCTTCTATGGAGGATGTTAATAAACTAGTGAAATAATTTATTAATATAATTTCTTCAAACGATTTGTATCTTTGGTGTCATTATTAATTAAATAATTAAAAACGTACTTTGTATATAATTTCCATTCTTAAATTATTGTTGTAATTTTTATCATTTGTCTATAGTTGAAATTGTTTTTTAGTATTCATATATTCCTGAGGATGACAGCATTGCTGTCGAAACATGTAGAAATATTTATATATTTTAATAAAAGCGTTATACACAAAGTACATTTTTAATTATTTAATAAATAATTTATTCATTATAACGCCACAAAATAACAACTAATCTATTGATGAAAAATACATTATCAACTTGCTGTATGTTCCATATCAATTTGATGTCCTGTCGTATTTTAACAGAATTACAAAAGGTGGTTTATCTGATAATAATTCGGCAACCATTCATACTGCATTCCAATTAAAAATGTCACCCCTGTAACAATGTGTCTTGTCATGTATTTAAAGTGTTTCTGCAATATAAATCTCATAATTAAAGCACCACCTACAATAGAAACATTTTATAAAGTTTTCATGATTCATGTCGAGTTTTATGACGCCACCGTGTGTCGTATCGACCAATCAGCGCCCGGCATTCAATCCCCACTTAACGCGCGTCACGCAAAGCTGAGCAAAGTTCGGAAAAAATCCCCAAAACACATAATGTCCTACGTATAATACGTACTCACGTATGTTTTACGTCCTTCATTCGCGGATATATCACATGCAAAGTGTGAAAAGGACGTCGCGCTTTTTATCAATCACAATTCAGTTCAGCCGCGATTACGACGAGGTTTCATTTTAAATGAACACTTTTTGTACATGACAAAGGGACACGTCCAAATTGGCTTCATTCGCCATACATCAATCCTAGCCGTCTCTGTTTGCATAGGCACATTCATATTTGTATCGTTTTAGTGATTTGAGTTTGTTCAATCGGCAATTTAAACAATGAAATTACATTCCATAGATAAAAAAAACTTATGTAAATCTCATTAAAACTGTTCATTAAAAAATGCATGCATGGACAATGTGGACAAGCATTAGCCATGCCTATGCCACTCCTTCTGAAAAGGCTATGCTAATATTGTGAATTTTCTTTTGTACTTTCTTTGTGATATTCTGTGTTTAATCTTATTTCCGATGTAAAAAAACATTTAAAGGTTTGGTTTTATTCTCATAGCCTCCTCGGCTGAAGATCGAAAGGGTGTAAATATAATGTAAATGAATAATTATATATTTGTAAGATATGTGAATAGTACAAAGGAATTAATAAAATTAGGTAAATGGACGTCTCATTACTTAAGGTACTATTTTAAGTTGAGTCGTGTAAATTGTATAGTTATCATTATTATATTGTAAAGTTATCTAAATAGATATTTTAAAGAGCAGATAAATATTGAAAAATTAAATTATGATGAAATATAAAATAATTCCCTGTTTTACTTATCCGTGTACCTACTGATGCATGCCTATACTAATAAAAACATGAAGGTAAATAGGTACCTCCACTTTTCCGCAAATAAGAAGGTGTAACGTACAGGTCGGCAAAATATTATGGATAAAAATTTAAATGGTAACACTAAGAGACTCATCGAAAAATGTCGGCATGATTAAAATAGCACAATGTCGTCCAAGTGCATATTGTTGTAGGTGTTCAGAAATTACTGCTTCTTTCCGAAGAGCGGTGATTCTAAATTATATTCTAAGTCAATTTAATATTTTTATTATTTAATACCTTACAAGTAAAATGATAACATGGAAAGGCGAATTTTCTGTGATTTTGAAATTTATATAACAAAATAGCCATTCATTTTGTGTCAAATCAAAATAAAACTTTCACGGATCAAATTTATAAAATTAAAAAGTTTAAAAATTGTGTTATGTCGTTTTCCCTTTGGACGTTAATGTTTGTTTACAATAAACTGTCAAACTAATGTTAAGCAAAATGTGAATGTACTCGTACATGCTTATTTGTTGTTTCAAAATTGGCATAAATCTACAAAAATATTTTTCAAATACTTATGAGTAAAAAATTTATTATATTTGGTAACACAACATACTACATACCAGTCATTTCAACAGTTCATTTATAAACAACTTCAAAAAGTTGGACACGAGTTTCCTCGCTCGAAATTCTGGTAAACAGTTCTGAAATACGCAGTAAATCGCTTCCCGCGTTACACTGCGTATTTTTAAAGAGACAAATTATTATTATAATTTTTTTAATTTAATGTAAATCAAATTTAATAAAGTCATTATTAAGATCTGCAAGTATTTTTAGTTTTTTATTATTGTTTTTACATAGCTCTAAAATGGCCTTAAACGCCGAAACAGCTGTCACAATAATAAAAAACTTAAAATACTTAGAATAGAACTTAACAATAACATTATTAAATTTGACTTACATTAAAAAAAAATTTAAATGGAGTTCTACGAATTAAACACCTAAATAATAGATAAATTGAAACAATGAATAAGTAAATCATTAAAAAATTACACGGTTTTCGACTGCCAAACTAAGCATATGCCCGTATTATGCCGATCAAAGTAGCTTGGTGTTGCAATAGTAACGATTTTTTTCAGTTCCATTTGATTAAATTCTAGATTATTTTGTCGCACTGTACCTATGGATAGCCTTGCAGAACGGTAAGACTGGAGGTGCCTGCCGGTTGATGACAATTGATTTCGTTCTTATTTAAAGTAGATTAAAGCGAATCTCGATTATCCTTCAATGGGCGTGATATTTACTCACTCATAAATAGAGCTCCGGCCATGAGTCAATTGGCGCCTTGTGCAACTTGAATTTGGAGCCTTTTGAACAACAAAATGGTAATGTTTCCTTTTTCATTTACGAGCTTTAGTAGTAGTGTTTTCCATATTTGTATTAGCTAATACCACAGTGCCGTGCTTTTCGCGATATGTGCATTATACGAGAGGTACGCGCTGAAGCAGGCGAGCAGCGGCGTCTTGACAAATACAGCACCCCAGTAGTGCTCGGCTCGGCCTGCTCCAATAGCGCCTCCGTAAGACCGGGCCTGCATTCATAATATCAACGTTGAATAAAATCTAATTGTCCTGTCCTAGCTATTCACGACGTACATATGATATGGGGCAATGGGCCATTGCTCCAAAGGTGTGTTTTGAAGCAAAACGCTTTATAATGGCCGGAAATGATCATTTCTATTACGGCTTCATTATTGGATATTAAGTGATTATCGTAATTTAGTATTAGTTTGTCTGTGTGGTGCAGTCCCTATACACTTAAGACAGTACAGTAATTACTTGCTACGTAAGGGTTCTTCAAGACGAATAAGTTTGGATTTGTAATAAGTACCCAAAAGCATTTTTTTTTAAATAATAGAAGACAATTTTAACAACTTTTTTCTTTTCTGTGTCTTTTCGATTTCATCTTCAATGATTAAAAACAAATTATTATGAGGTTAATAAACTTCAATAAGTTATTCGAAAAATTGATCATCATTATTAATTTAGTCATTTTGATACTGTCCAAAAGTTTCCATTTTATGGAGCTAGTGAGACTGAGGAAGAAACTTCAATAAGTTTTAAAAAATAAATAAATTGATATTTCTTTCCAGGCTTATAAAATAAGTCTCTATATGTCTCATATGAATAAATATCGGGTAGGTATATCCGAGACTCTATTCAGATTGCAATTGTGTTCGGGTAGAACGTTGCGATCATCATAAGGTTAGCAGCATAACAAGTCTTGAACTTGAAGTATGATAACGGTGTAGATGGTGTAAATTGAACTGGTCTCATTAGCTAAGTTGGTTAAGCGGTTACCCCGGATAGGTAGAGGACCCGTGTTCGAGTCCCAGATGCGACTGAAATCTTTTTTATTTTGTGTTGTTTTTTCGGTTTCGTGGTTCATTTGGGATGTGTTAATGTTATCTTTTTCAATGAGTAAATTTATACTTTGCCTTGGGAAACAGTGAAAATCTGGAAACATCACGAAACGCCATTGGTTTACCACTAATCTCTAATTTCACATTTACCACCTGAGATTTTTTTATTTATTTATTACGTTTATTATTATTTTTTGTTTTATTTATTAAATACAGCTAATATTTTACAGTATTTTACTTTGACTGTCCAACTAGAAAGATCCCCTTTTGGGACAGTCGTATTGACAAACTTTATTTATACTACATAACAATTTAAGAAAAAAATAAACAGAGTCCAATTGAACAATGTATAAATATATTATATAACAGTTAATTTCATTAACGTTTGAAGTTAGATAGGTATGACATGTTGCCAAGTAAAGAATGTATATATTTAGTATGAACAACCGAAATATTCATCGAAGTTGGTGTCGGTTAAAGGTGGATAAAATAATATGAGATGTTTACATAACTAAAATGACGACTATTAAAAATTCCTTTTTGCTTTGTAAAAATTATGGGAACCTATTTATCAATGCAGTAATAATAATAATGAACATTTAACTAGCTTATTAACATGGCATAGCTTGGCCATTAAAATACAGGTATTTAAATTTTATCCGGATATTGAACAATAATAAAGTGGGTGGAACAGTCACACCACACCAGGAACTATAACTAAACGTCGGCACTAGGACGATAATGTTGACTTCGGTCATTACACGAATGGCTGAGTTAAAGTTCAGGGACAGGACCGTCTCGTATTATTTTCTAAACATTTATTTATTTGTAAAAAATATCATCGCCCCGGTGAAATAAAGACGTTTTGCTTGGAATGGCTTTAACCGTGTTTAGTGAACAGATCGGAATAGCCAGATATTTCCCAACCCTCCTCTACCCAATATCCCTTCCCCTCTCTACCCCCTTTAGCCTCACAATAAACTCAATGGGGAAACCAAGTCCTACCGGGTTGGGCAATTGAGACCAGTGACAGTTCGTGGCCCATCTCATTGGGAGTTCAATATGAGATAAAAAAGCGTAAAAAAAGTACCCAGAATTTCCTCAGATTATCACTGAAACCAGAACATATTTTCGCTAATGAGACCAGAAAGTAATGTTGAAAAATGTGTGTTTATTCCAACATCAAAAAAAAGTGTTTAAAAAATTTACTTAAAATTTTAACTTAAATTTTACTTACATTCGCGTCATATTTTTTTTTATACGGAAACACCACACAGGGAAAACTCCCTGAGGGAAATAATTTCCCTCAAGGCCTATATCATCTTTGGGGATGCTGTGTGGAGGGTCTTTTAGAGGATAGGTAGGAGTGAACTTGGGTCTTGGAGAGACCCATGTTGTAGGATGGAGGAAACACAGAGGCCGGCAGATCATTCCACAGCCGAGCTATTGAACACAAGAACGAGTCGTAGAAGCGACCCGTTCTCATGTGACAAATGTCAACCGTGTGCAAATATTGGGCACGCGTTTGGCGTGTTTCCCTACTATGCACCGTTGCCGAAGGGATCAATGACGCTAGTTCCTCAGAGCATCATATATTCTCCTTACATTCCTTTCTTCGTTCATTCGCTCTGCATGCCCAAACCATCTAACCATCCCTTATGATGATATAAGCATCATCGTAAGAATGTATCATCGTAATGAGTAAGATTGCGTTGACGGCTGGCAGCTATACTGCATGGTTCCTCGGTTTTTGGCGGTTGATATAAAATTTATTTATCTATAAAAATCAATTTACCTATGAAATTTTGATGTTATCAAAAAAAACGTATATTAAGTTAGACGTTTAACATTAATAAAAAAAATAAACTGGAATTCGTTATTGAAGAAAAAATAATCTCCATGCAAATTGTACTTCTGACGGGTATCGTCCGGTACGGATGACGTCAGGCGCACCTTCGCCTGCTACCTCTCGGATTCTGCCCGGTTTGGCGACGTTTAAAAAATTCAATCTTTGATAATTAGTTTAACTAAGAAAACAAAGTTAAAAAAAGGAAACGTGTATTTAAGTATGTGAAGAAAATTTAAAAAAAAAACAATTGAAATGCCCTATTCATAACGCATGGGGTCCATTTCGGATTCGTTCTTCGGCAGTATTACTAGAAAGGTGTCATTTTTTTAGCACCGAATTTAAATGGCGCCCTGTTTAAATTGTGGTAAAATAAAAATACAAGCTTGTCTTGGGAGTTCTCTGGATAAAAGTTCTTTAGAGAAAACCGCCACTGGTCACGACGCACAGTAATTGCTGCAACCACCTTTATACATTATCGAATGCATTCCTTGCCATATCTTTATGGAACGTACCCAACTTTTTTTAATCATACATTTAATCGTTATATAAATATTCTTGTGAGAGTTCATTCTTCGCCCAATCGCTCCACATATCCTCATTTATTTATTATTTAGCATTCAATTATTACATCATTATAAACTTACTGGTAATAGGCGAAAGCATTTGAAAAAATTCAAAGAAATACATATTGCACGATACAAAAGTTATTGGTTAATACTAGGAGCGAGACGTCCTTCCAAGAGTGCACAGAATCTTTACAATATTTTAACGACGGTATCTTTATGTTACAAATTCATTTAAATATTAAAATTTATTTTTTAGATCCATCTCGCTCCGTTCCTTACTTCCCCGTTTGTTAACCGTGGAACAAGGCCCAGCGCAGGGTCGGATTAGGTCGAACGCCCGCCAACACCACCACACACGACCACACATACGACTATATAATATATGATGATGCATATGGTACTGGCTAACGGCTGACGGCTGACGGCTGTCTCCATGGCGACTGCACTCTTTAGGCCAATTATCCAATTATTTTTAACGGCTTAACGCATTTGGAAATGGCCGTATTTAATGTCATTATTTGGGACGTGTCTGACGATGATGATTAGTGACTGTAAAAAAAAAAAACATTTTTGTTTGAATGCGTTCAAAGTATTATGGTAATTTATTTTCAAATTGTGTGTTTTGAAACATTATGTTTGTTAATGGTGGTGATAGGATTTAACTGAGTCCTTTTAGCAATTCCTTTTGCTACATAACCATAAATAATGAAATGTAAAAAATTGATTTCATGTAATTACGAATAAGGTAGTTATTATTATTACCGACATTAAACGGGCTAATTATTAAATGGTTTTTTTATTAGTTTCATAGATAAAATACAATGACGAAATCAGTATAACAAAAGTTTTTTTTTTCTAAAATACAAACCCTAGATAGATATATTGGTTAAGTGAACGCACTTGAAGTGAAACAACACAAAACTGCGCTATATAAATGCTTTGTTATTATTATTATTATTATTAAGGCCTGAAACCTGAACATTTTCACAATCTGCGATTATAATTTTTTTTTTCATTTATTAGTAATTTAATATTCATAAATCCTCAATTAACATTAGAACAACTCCAAAAATAATTTTAAATACAATTTAACGCCTTTTAAACCCTGCTTCGGGTATATAAAAAAAATTAAGGTATTAATGTGTCGTAAGTAATTTTGTTTTTACAATAAAATAAATTTATTTATTATAAAACAAAGATATTACAACATTTTTCACAATATTAATAAAGAGTAGTCGTGTAAAGCTGCCATGTTTAGGTTGGCTGCAGGTTCTATTTTTTTTTTAATTTTATAAAAATAATATTATCTAAAAGCTCATAGAAATGCCCAAGTTTCGATGTATTGTATAAACACTGTTTAGTATATAAATATCAACATGTTTCGGAAGCGAAGCTTCCCTCATCAGGATACACAGTATGCTAAACAAATAAAAATATTATTTTTGTTACCTACAAGTATTCCCATAGTAAATTTTCACGAAAAGTGTAAATATTAAGAGTTTTGAAGACATTGGCGCGCGAATGTTTAAAATTGCGCAATACTTGTAAGGCGGTTCCTGCACACTCGGCCCCCGCCCCGGCCTTGTGAGTTCGAAGCACAGACGATATACGCCACTGGCAAACTGGCTAGGCGGCGGCAGTTCGTGAAGTATCGCATATCACTGAATTTTTCGCATGGCCGAACTCTTTGTACGGACCCTCGCCCCTTGACCCTTGAGTTACACCACCCCCGGCACGCCACTGCCCCCCTCCTGCCATCAAATTGTTTTGAAAAAGTGACAGTTAATTAGGTACTGACCCTTCCGCAGAAACTTTTACGTATAAAAATGTAATTTTTTTTTTTTGATTTACGCGGATTTTTTAATCAGGGAGGGAGTGAATGGTTTAAATAAAGGGCAGGAAAAGGTTTTTATAACAAAAATATCTCTACCTCCCTAACCTAGCGGTCTAATAAACATAAGCCATAATTTATCAATGAATTAATGGATCATCTCTTGATCAAAAAGACATGGCGGAGCCGGGACGCAAACGTAGAATCCTTTAGATTGGTCAGGTTTTCATACCTAATAGAATAACAATTCTATTATTATTTTTTTGACATAATTATGTGTTATGATTTTTTACGATTAGACCTACATACCTAGTTGCTATTTATAACGCAAACTTCTATGGATAGCTCGGAAATGAAATGATACCGTGAGCTAACCCTAAAAACGAGTTTTTAGTGGAGAAACAACAGAGAAATATACGAACAAATGCAGAGTTGCTTTGTAGGTATTGTACTTGTAGGTCGAGTGGTTACAATCCTAGGCTACGAATCAGGAGGCGCGGATTCAAATCCCGACATGCGCAAGTAAATTTTATTTGATTAATTTGTGTTATTTCTCACTTTAAATTAAAACACCATTTTAAAACAAATATATAGTAAATATGTTTGCGGCACGTTCCAGAATGGTAGATACTTTCAGTATCATCCAGGTGAAAAAACGCCATTGATTGACATGGGTTTATCCGTGTTTGGTGACCAGATCTGATTAGCCAGGGACTTCCCTACCTTACTTCTCTTCACCTTCTTCCCCTCCCCGCTACCCCCAGCCTGACAACATTGGGAATGTCATAGTTTCACTAGCTACAGACGGTTGGGAGCAGTTGAGACTATTGTGCGGTAATGACTTAAAAGGAGGTAATAAATCTTATACCGCTGTGCAAACTAATTTACTAATAAAATTGAAGTTTTTCTAGCTGTAGGTAACGAAATACGTAAAACCCAGTTATATTAGGTAATATTAATTTGAAGTGTTTTATCGTGTCTTACGTACCCTGGATACAGCGAAAGAGTGTGCATTAATTAATATGTAATTATAATAAAAATGTATAAAAGTCAATAAAATTTACAAATGCATTACTAATAAATAATATAATCTTAAGTTTTATGTTTCTAATCTATAATACACATTCATTTGAGACTTGAGAACCATAATCCAATAAACCATCCGTATGTCTAAAAATACCTCTGTTTTTCATGCTCGTATAAAATATGACGTTAAATCACCGGTACGTCTAGCACCTTCAACCCTTCCGTGGGCATAGGAACAGCCACCTTGTTAGGGCGGGGTGGGGGTGGCGGCTCCCCGCCCCCACCCTGGGTGGGTGGCAGCCCAACACGCCGCCTTACACACGTTATTAAGGCCGGGACATAAGGGCGGCAAATTTCCGTCCGATGGCTATAAAGCCGGGTTATATGATTACGGATAAAGGGGAATGGGGATTTTGACGACAACTGGACTTTGATTTTCACCCTTTGGCTAGGGGCTGAGGGAGGGCACTTTTTCATTGCGTTTCCATGGCAGGCGAATCAATCCGGATTTATGATTTATGGAAGCAGAATTTGACGAAAGCTTGATTGTCAAACTTATTGGTAAGTACATAAAACAGTTCTCGATTACCTCACGAGCTCTTACGTGATTCTCAGTTTTCTGATACGGACTGATATTCATTTGAATAAAGTTGGAAATGTGGTTATTTAAGCAGGTAGCTTGATTTTCAAATATACATATTTGTTAAATACATAAAACCGGTTTAGAACAGGTAACAATTACAAGCTCTCTTTTTTTGATTTTCTGATATGAAACTGTATTATGTCAAAAAAATCTTACTCATTGAGTACCTACGTAGGTATTACTACCAACAATAGAATTTTTTTCTTTGGTGTTGTTTTTTTTTTTTTTAAATAGGTTCCTTTCTATTTGTATTTTATATTATTGCATGTATTACGTATGAACACTGAACAAGCCAAAATAGCCTTAATATGGGCTTCAATAAATAATTATAAAATATTTACAATTTTTTTAGATTCGTTGGTACTAACCGTATTTTCTGTCTACATGGATGCCGTTCAATTAGTAGTATCACAATGCGTTAGATTTATTTCTTTTAATTATGTTGTCGTTTTTGATCAATTATTTCAAAAACAAAAGAAAGGGGTGGTCTGAGCGTTCTGTCCAATCCAATTCAGCATATTCAGTTTTCCTCCGTCAACTCCAAAAGGTATATGTGATCATTGTCGGATTAAACGTGATTCGGTTAGTTGATTGCGAAAGCCTTTCAACTTGTGCAAAATTAGTTAAACGTTAACGAAGTTATGGGAGTCAAATTTATGGAGCTGTGCATGGTAGGCTTCAAAGTATTACGTCCTTTCCTAAAATTATGATCAATAATATGATATTAACACCTGCATTTTTTTAGCCTAGAAGCTATGTATGAGATAGATCTAAATTATTCAATGTACGACCTCTTAGATGCTGATGAACCACGGACACTTTATTACATTTCAAAGTCAACTAGTTTGATGGGTAATAAGAATTATTATTTAGCCCTGATGAAGGTTGCGTCCGAAACAAAAATTACTTTGAAATCAGAGTGGTAGGTACTCTCAGTATCGCCTATCAAATGAAATACCACCATTCCGAATCGAAATTATGGTTGCTTGAAATAACAATACTTCAATATAATAATAAGGTACTTCCCAAACTTTCTCTCCTCTATTTCCTTCCCTTCTCCCCTCCCTTTAATCTCATAATATACCCTGCCTGGTGATGCCATAGTCCCACTGACTCCGTACCCATAGTTAAGACTCTTGTCCGGTATTCTCATATTTGATTTATTTTTAATGTGTTGTAAATATTTATACGTACAAGTGGCACACATGTTTTACCAGCGGAAGTATTAACATACTGTTAAATATTAACCTTTTTTTATTTAAAGAAAGACCAATATTCCCGGATTACGAATAACCTGACAATATTTGAGAATCTCCTGCTACCATCACAATAAGGGGAAGATGTTGCTTGTGTTGTGATGGAGGACTAAGCCAGTCGAGGATTGAACTCACAATGTCTGGGTGGGACCCAGTCGCGATATCAAATCAGTACTGGCGTGCATTGCTCTTACACCAAAGGTAAGCTGTATGTATTTTGTCGAGTTCGTGTATGAACTATGCATGAAATATTTGAAAATGGACACTTTATCATCATTTTTGCTGATTTTTTATGATCAACTGTATAAATGAGCTTCCAAGTTCCCTACCGAAATCATAAAAAAACAACATTTTTATCAGAAATGCATTTTTCTATTACGTTTTAATTTATTTTTGTGGTTCGTTTTTCTTAGGGTAGGCACAGCTTTTCAGGCATGGACTGCACGTTACTGCAACTCAGCTACTGACCGGTTAATATAGTTCTAATATCACGTATATATAGTATATTTTTCGTTAAGTACCTCCAAAAAAGAAATGCGTTATTTTCATGGAGATAATTTTTTTTTAAGTAGTAAATAACCCTCTTATGTTATTGCCTCTTATAAACATTATTATGTGGTCAACTAAATTCTGCGGAAATAAAATGTTTGGCTATTGGGTAGACGCAATACAAAGTCTAAAGAGTCCTTCTGGTTTATTGCAGTCACAAGGAAATATCCTTTGCGTCAAGCCGGCGGCCGAAATAAAATTATAAAAGCCCTAAGCCCCTCTGCCTTCTCGCCGCCACATCGTAAAATCTCTAGCTTTCTATATTATCGTTGAACCTTTCACCGTGATCATTTTCAGGTATATGAAATTTCATGCCTACTGGATGCCTGACAAATATTGACAAAGTTCTTTTCTATAACGGTTACAACGTGTTTTTTTTTTCTTCATAAATTTCTAAATTAAGTTATGCTGGATGCAAAGCCACGTTTCGTTACTCGCATATTCAAAATATTTTTTTAGGAATGAATTATGTAGATGCACAGAAATATGTCTCCATAGTACAACCGTGAAAACCATTTTTTTATCCCCAAAATTTCACCAATGCTGTCACCGGTCCATTCAAAAGGTAAGTACTATCAAATTGTGATTACTAACAGTCGAATTATTCGTGTATTTTACATGTTTAAATATGCACTTATAAATGTGTAAGCTTTTGTCCACTTGTACTTGAGATCTTTTGCAACGCGATGTCAATATTCGATACAGTGTTCAGTTTAACCGGTATTTTTTGTTGTGGTTTACGGTTCTAATTACAAAAGTACTCATCGGAAACGCGTGTTAGATAGAACGAAACCGTTAACACACGTTATTCTATGTGATTGTCAGAATCTAGTATTAACAATATCAGCAAATCGACAATATGAAACACATCAAAATCCAACCCACCCGAAAATATTCTTATTTTTTCGGTACCTTCATGATTGGTTAGATGCATGGCTCAATGTCTTCTGTGTAGTGTGTACCTACTTTTTAGGGTGTTTTATTGCTCTGGATAACCCTAGTCATAAAAATTGGCTTCCATATTTAGAATTTCTTTAACCCACAGCCGCATCTCCGACCTTGTAAATTTCTCAAATTTGTTTAACGAATATGACGTTTTAACGTCCAATAAATGGAAGAGAGCCGCTAAGAGTTTGGGAAATATTTTTTTATCCTTTCCTTACCGGTGTTGTCAACTGAGTTGAGATGTCTCTAATTATTCTAATATCTCTGTAAATACACTAAACACAGAGTTCATACTTTGGGTATTCCTCCGCAATACAATAAATAAGTAGGTACCTATTTATCGAACGTAACAGAAAAAAATGTTTTGTCGAAAAATCGGTAAAAAGCAGTCAATGTAATATACGTATGTCTCTGCGTGCGTTGCTAACTTGACGAATAGTGCGGTAGTAAGCAAGACGGGTGCGGGGTTTCGCTCGCCTTGCCACAATGCACAGTCGTCACTATTAGTCGGCAGTAATGGATGTATCATGCATTACCGATGACTTTTTCTCTTTTTTAGCATTTATATATATATATATAGCATTGAACTTTTATTTATACTTTGATTACATGTGTACTATATAATAAAAGGATTTACGTAAATAGTAAATGAAAACTATTAATTTTTATTTAACTTAAAATCACATAAATCTTGATGTATACCCTGTATACTGAGGGTACAACACCGGAGCTCGCGGATTTTCTATCCACTTTACTTCATACCCACAAAAAATAATTTCTTTCAAATAAAAATCAATATTTTAAAAAATCTGACTTTCCGGATTTGTGGTTTAAAATTATTATTTTGATCACCTTTTTCTTGTTTCATTTGTGATTCGATTAGGCGCCTCTATATGCCCATAAAACATAAAAAAACAATTTACCAACTCTACATCGGGTACCCAAACTAGCAGTAGGTACGATCATAATATGATCGCAGAACAAAAGTTGTTTTCAAATAAAACCTGGATTTAGTTAGCATATTTTTTTAGTAGGTAGGTACAGATTATTTACATGGGTACATAAATAAATAAAGTAATTATAATAGTCAGGATTTTTTGTGTTTTAAACCTGTGTAAAGATAATCTCTGCGTTTCACAATTTTTTTTTTACATGAATACCGCACAAGAGTCCCAACTGCTCCCAACCGTCTGGAGCCAGTAAAACTGTGGCATTCCCAATTGGGGAATATTGTGAGGCTGAAGGTATTGGGAAGGGGAAGGAGAAGGGGAAGAGGAAGGTGGGGAAATACCTGGCTATTCAGATCTCGTCACCAAATACGGCTAAAAGTCATTTCAAGTAACTTTTCAATTCTGAATGGTGGTCTTACACCGGGGCGATACTGAGAGTATCTTCCACTCTGGAACGTGCGCAAATATACAATATATTATTTTTAAATGAATTAATTGTGAAACAGCACAAATTAATTAAATAAAATTTACTCGCGCACGCCGGGATTTGAACCCGCGACCTTCGGATTCGTAGTCGAGAGCCTTACTCCTCGACCATGGAGGCCGTCATACATAGATTTTATTACATCTAACTACTTTATTTAGGTAGGTACCTACTTGATTTGTCGCAGCAGGGGTCAGCAATTTACGCAAGAGACAAGGTAGAAAGAAAGCGTCTTGAAATCTTCCAAAAATTGAGTTTTTTTTTTTTATAACTCCAATGTTGTGAGAATTATTTTTCTATTACAATCTTAAAAGCCGTGCAATAAATGCTGCGTAAATAAAATACATCTAACTTACTAATCCACGTATCGCCACTAAATACGATATAAATACAATCACGTATAGAAACTTCAATTTATTTTTAATAACTTATTGAAGTTTTGTAAACCTCATTGTAATATAAGATAATATTCATTTATTTTCCGTAATTTTTTTCAGTTTCGTGTTTCATTTAGGATATGTTAATATTATCTTCTTCAATGAATAAAAACTCATAGAAACGTTTAGCAAACATGATTGTAGTTTTAACTGCTATTTCATATCTGTACTGCTTGAATTTATTATTTTTTTAAAAGACACCGTTCGAAGAAAGTGCTGCGATCTAAGTGAGTAGGCAGTAGGCACATAGTTCAAGATTTAAGTTTAACCCTTACGATGTCGTCTTCCCTCGGAGTATACCTCTCTTGCTCCGAGTCGACATTTCCAACACTGCGCTGTGCCTAAAGTACCTGCTTGATGACCATTTGATAACCAAACTTGGGACCCTTGAGAAGCTGCCCCAATTCTGATGCAACTAATTAGATTCTAAGATATTTAAGCACCGCACTCTCCCCAGTCACACCGGTAATTGTGACACTTCGAAAAGCCCGCCAACCGGCTCGCTACATCAAACTTGGTAGACGGGTTAATAGACAAAATTCGTCCTAAAATTGGTATGAAGTCTCTCTGGGTAGCAATACCCACGTATGTGGTTTTTTGAAGAAATAGAAACGTATTGTTGTCGAATAAGATTTCTGTTTATAATATTTTTGAAAATTAATACGCTTTTCGAGTATTAACTTGAAAAGAACTGAGAGATCCAAACCCATGTCTCAAATGGTAAATACAATAAAATAAACTTTTGCATCTTTAGATTTTATTTTTATGCTATTGTGCACTTGGAAATTCAATGCCCGGGTGCTTTTTTTTTTTTATAATTCTATCCTTAAGATTATCCATAAAATCTGAAACCTTTTATATGCTCCGACCGAGTACCTATGTTAACCACAATTAATAAATATGAAAGTACATGTATATAAAAAAAAATTGCTTGTAAAACTGATTTGAAAATTTTGTTATTTCAAGACATTATTTTTGAACGATCAATTATGTAAAATTCTCAATAATGTATGTCTATACAATCGTTTAATCGTAGATCTGCCTATCAATATAAGCAAAGGCTTCCACATAGTAAAACTAGCTTCTATTGCACATGTTGATTTGCTCAAAGGCGTCGAAGCCCGCGAGTCCGGGAATGATCACTTGATCGGGTGATCTACCTCCTTCCCCCAGATCCCCCCCCCCCCCTTCCAACCTCCTATCCCCTTCTTCCCCCGGCGACTAATTGCCACGGGACGAGGGAAATTAGTCTACAGGGACAGCTTCCGTGAGTTGATGAGAGAGCTCAGGATAGTCCGGCCAGTTGGAGTGGGAAAAGACTGATGCAGGCGGAAGTGCTGCAAAATGGGAAATTACTGTTTTATTTCGCTCTGCTCTGGCCGTATAAATTTAATAGGTTGCTGATTTGTAAAAGAGTGTATCGTGTATTCAATCAAACAATCAGTTTAGTTCGTATATAAAAAATAATCTTTTAAAAAATTTATCAAAACCTATATATACACAAGGCACACCGGCTTCCATTTAAATCTAAATGGAAGACACTTCTAGCGTGTATTCCTCATTCAAATATCAATATTTTAAACTTCCTGTTTTATCGTAAATTTAATTGTTTAAATGATTTCTACGAAATGTTGTGTCAAAAAGATATTACACTAGAATAAATTTAAAGAGATTATGGCTTGTGTAGTAGTGTACTGGATCGTGGGTATACTGCTGGGCAAGGGGGAAGTAGGGACGGGTGTTCCAAACTATTTCGTAGCAATCGGAACCACAATCGGTCTGCACAAATACATTCAAAGTGTGCTCCTTAAAATGATTTGCCTGTAGTAATTTGTTCTACGCAGGTTGAATGTCTTCTATGAAATGGTAAGCAAGGTAAATCTATACATTTTATTTAAGAGGTACGGCTACGCAGCCTCTGTCATACAAAACTTAATTTTGTGTTGTGAGGCCAAAATACTCACCTAAACCTAATGATCTTTTTTTATCAAAAAGTATAGTAAATATCTAGTACGGATTAGAAGTAATTTATTTATTTTTGTTTTACATTATCAAATACAGGCCATTAAAATAATTATTTCTCGCGATTTTAGAGTCACCTTTAACAATTATTTGGGGGCTAACGGTGATTTAAAAAAAGAGTTTTACCCCGTCCTCTTTGACAATATAATGAAATATAAAATAAAAAAAATAAAAATATATTATGATAAGCATTATGGTGGAATTTATATTAAATTAAAACGACCAATTTACGTGGGAACACAAATTTGCCGTACATAATTTAAAAAATCTACCCGAAAAAAAAGGCCTATACTTCATAATTTAAAACAAAAATAAATACAAAATAATTCTCATCCGTACCAGATATTTACTAAACCTTTAATATAAAAAATATATTATTCATTTTGGATGGGTATTTTGGCCTCAAATCCAAAATTAAGCTATGTATGAAACAGGCAGCACAGCCGTTCCTCTTAACTACCAAAACAGTGTCTCATCAGTAGAGGAGTTAGTTTATACACCTACTTATAATATGTTTTCGATATTTCACTTGTTTGCCATTTGATTTGCCAGATAATAATTGTTGTTTATTGCACTTATTAATTATCATTGATTTTTAAATATTAATGTATACGAGTTTTGGGCATATTGCCTGTTTTATGCACTAAAATAAAATTTAAAAAATAAATGTTTTTGAAAGGCAACCGTGACGCCATTTTGACAGTAGTCATTGGCATAGAAAGTAATCATTGAGAAAAAAAATGATATATGTAACCATAAACTAACTAACTAACCATGACTCCGTTTCCCCGCAGAGATAGGCAGAGAGGAAGGACTGCCAAACAACTCGATTTTGGCATACACTTCTTGCTCCATTCACATTCATACAACGTCTCATACATTCTTTTCTGTTATTCCGACTTCTGACATGACCCGACTCAAGTATTTCATTCACTTGATCGTGTCATATCTTCCTCGGACGTCCCCGGCTACTTCCTCCATTCGCATTCGCATCATAAACGAAACATAATTCGAACCATCTATGCGTCCCTTTACATTATTCTTGCTCATTTCGCTTACATCAGCCTTGCAATCTTTACGAATCTCAACATTTTTCACACGATCAGACCATAAACTAAATGATACAAAACTTTCAAGTGGTTCGAATGTTTTATACAAATCATAACATTCATTATTTTAAATAATACATTTAGATTTAGAAAACATTCAACCCACCCGAATGTCTTTTGAATTAACAAAAATTGCTTTAAATTAAACACATTAATAAAGCAAATATGTTCACACTTCACGCTATCTAGTGTGTTTTCTACAAATTATAATGACGCAGTTAATTAACAGTTTTAATCGTTTTGTGTTTAATTCGTAGAACTAAATTTATTTAATAACGTTAAATTACACGTGGAAAATAAATTATTAAGTTCCGCGAGTATTTTAGTTTTTGTTATTGTGACAGCTATTTCGGAGTTCAATACCATTTTCAAATTGTGGTTAATCCACATTGCGACGACATACTTATGGGATTTTATTTAATTTCATTTCTAATTTGGACGGTGTTTAAAATGATTATTTACAACCGGTAAAACCGATTTAGTTAGGAAATTAATATTATAAAATAATTTCTCTATTATGTGAGGTACTTACATTTATAATTTGTTTTCCCCGTACTTAAACAAAGTTTCCTTAATTGATTTATATAAATGTGTTATGTTGTTTTAGAAATGTGAACATACTGAGAAGTGGGAAATAAATTATTTTCCTTACTTTATTAATTAATGTTATATTAGGATCATTCGTTCGTTTGTTAATTTCCAATTGTTCAAGTAAACTTAATCCAAGCCACTCTCTTTCCATATGTAAGGGTTTAGGCTCGTTGTTGTCAAGCGGGACGTGATTATTCACTATGAGATGTTCTGCGAATTTTGACGCAGTTAATCATCGAATGCATTCACATCGCTTGGATGTTTTCTAACAATATTATTCCATGTTAATATTTAGAAAGCCAGAAGCAGCAGAAAACTTTCCAACCACAAAAACGTTTTTTACGTCCATTTAAGTCTGTTAATTCCCATTAAAATCTTTAGGAAAACGATTGTCGAAGGGGAAGAGGAAGGCGGGAAAATACCTGGCTAATCAGATTTGTTCACCAAAGACCGCTAAAAGCCATTTCAAGCAACGTTTCAATTCTGAATGGTGGTCTTTCACCAGGGCGATACTGAGAGTATCTTCCGCTCTGGAATGTGCACAAATATACTATATATTATTTTTAAATGAATTAATTAAATAAAATTTACTTTGAACTTTGGGATTTGAACCCGCCACCTTCGAATTCGTAGTCGAGAGCCTTACCAATCGACCATGGAGGCCGATAAAAGAATGAAGTGTTAACATGAATTGAAAGCTCGACGAGGAGCCTTTGATAATGCTACAATTTGTACCCTAATATTTAAGTGTTATTAAAACATATGACGCGAATTGTAAAGGAACTCTAGGACTCCCGACGAAGACATGGCACAGTCAAGTGAATCAAATACTTAAGTCGGGGCATATCAATAGTCATAATAATAGAAGGATATGTATGATATAGTGTATGAATGTGAGTGAAGCAAGAAGAGTTAATAACTGAACTTCGAATACCGAATTATTTGACGGAAAAGGCGTGATGGTTAGTTAGTTAGGAACCTTTTGATAGGGTTATTATGTTTGACCAGATATTCAATGAAAGCAAAGTATTCAAATCGGAAGTGTGTGTTTTCCAGAAATTGGAAGTGTATTTTTATGGTTGATGCATTTTTTGATCAACGCCATGCGCTTGTAAAACGGATTAAATATTTTATTAATCGTACAAATATTTATAACTGAACTTCGCTCAAAAACACGGGCCATAAAATATATCGGTAGTCGTCTTTGAAGTCAATTTCTCCGAAACGTTTTAAATGGCCTTAATTTATACAGGCCTTGCTGAAAGTCAAAGAGTTAAAAAAATGGTTAAAAATATAATTTTAAAATCAGGAGTCACCAAAAGTGATCAAAATTATTGAAAGGTTAGAAAAAAAAATCTCTTTTACGGTTTATAATTACCAGGTTAATACAATTATTATCAACTTGCAACGTCATTTCAATCGGTTCCATGATAATTTAACACACTCATGAATCGGCACACCTTTCGAAAGTGATATAAATTAATTAAATTTTAAAATATATCAACCCTTAAGCCGACAACCGAAAACCTAATCTAACCTAACCCAATTAATGATTCAGTTTTGTTTTTTAAGTACTTTAATGATTTTATATTACTTTAAAAAGTGTACCGATTCATACGTGTGTTGAATTATCCGGTCCCCTTTTCAATCAATAGTAATGGAGATTTGAAATATTCATTACACCATCAGTTTTAAAAAACTCCAACGAAGCCGGGTACTAAAACTAGTGACTAATGTGGAAATATTTTTTGATGTGTTTCGAAGTAGATATTCCGTCCCATTTAACCTTGCATGATAATAATAATAATAACGGTTCATTTATATAGCGCAGTTTTGTGAAGGTTCACCTTAATTTGGGAGGCCGGCATGGGTACCGCCACCCCGGGAACAATTCATTGCCAACACCTGTGCCATAGGTTACCCCAAGTAGTTCGATACGGAATGTGACTTAGCAGGGATGCCCGGGTTCATGGGGTTAAGGTTAGTTCAGGTCTCGACGACGGATGCGTCTGCCCACTAACTGCCTGGTGGGCCGGATCGCGAGAAGCCGATTAAGGGAGACCCCTCCGGCCGGACTCTCGACCATCCCCTTGCACCGCAGCGGGAGGGATGTATTGATATATCCGTCACTCCTAGACGCATTAACCTCTAGATTCCTACCCACATCTCATGTAAATTCTTCCTCTCCTTCATTTCCTTATAAAGATCCACCACACAGCATCACCATGACCCATCACCAAAGATGATGTCTCCTGTGTGGAGTTAATGAAAATAAAAAATAATAAAAGTGCACTTCAGACCAAATAAGTAACCTAATACAAAATGAAATAATATTGTGTGATGGTACATTAACATAGCACGGGCAATAATTCTAGTAGGAACAAATTCTATCTCCTTTGTTTCATCAAAATTATTAATTGTATTATTGATTCACCTGCTTTACTTCAAGTCATCTCTTTCAATATCACCTCCCCTAGACTGACAAACAATGAACAGCTAGCTCTTCCTCAATCAACACTCAACTAATTACGTTTACTATACACCATTGTCCAGAATGTGTAGACTGGTCAACTCAAGTCAAACGCCTTTTTTTGTTTTTGTTTAACACCGAATGATTTTTATCTGTCATTAAGCAATTAAAGAAATACA
>JAHDVE020000939.1:0-24489 GCA_022606495.2 Halesus radiatus
TATACTAGTATACATATACACATAGCACATATACCCTTATATAAAAATACTCATATATACATATACACATATAGGAATATACGCATTTACACATTCACACATACATATACACACATATACACATATACATATTCACATTCACACATATGCACATATACACATATAAACATATTGAGATCCCCTCTCGTACTATGTTGATCAGGCGCGACGGTACGCCAGGAATTTGTTGATCCGGAGGAATTTGTTGATCCACCCTAATTTGTTGATCCAATACCAAATCAGGCATATAAACGTTGATCCAAAAGATCAACTTTCGTCACATAGATTTTGCTGTAAACCACGCCCATTTTTCCATCACATATACATTTTACACTTTTTCCTTTGTTGATCCGATTTGAATGAACCAATCAGGGCGCTTTGTTTATCAAAGGCGTGCACGTGGTTCTTCACTGTGCTCATTTGTTGATACGATTTAAATGAACCAATCGGAGTGCTTTGTTATCAACTGGTTCTTAACGAGTATAGGTACCGCCGCCCCGGAACGATTCGTTGAATTAACACTACCTTGACGATTTTTTTGCGAATAACGCACAAGAGTCCCAACTGCTTCTAACTTGAGAGATTCAATTTCGGAGGCAGGCGTAGACACCGCCACCCGGAAACCATTTAATAGATAACCAACACCTCTGCCATAGGTCACCTCAAGTGGTTCGTTACATTTAGTGACTTAGCAGGGGTGCCCGGGTTCTTGCGGGTGAGGTTTGTTCAGGTCTTAACAGTAGAGTATTTATGAAATGATGTATGATTTTTCTATGTCAATACTGCACAAGAGTCCCAATCGGACAAGAGTCCCGACTGCACAAGAGTCCCAACTGCTTTCAACCTGGTAGATTCGATCTAGGAGGCAGGTGTAGGTACCGCTGCCCGGGAACGATTTAATAGATAACGACATCTCTGTCATAGGTCTCACCAAGTGGTTAGATTCGTTTGGTGAATTAGCAGGGGTGCCCGGGTTCATGGGGTTTAAGTTTTTGCACGTCTTAACAGTAGAGTTTGTATGAAATGATATATGATTTTTCTATGAGAATTCCGCACAAAAGTCCCAACTGCACAAGAGTCCTGACTGCACAAGAGTCCCAACTGCTTTCAACCTGGTAGATTCGATCTAGGAGGCAGGTGTAGGTACCGCTGCCCGGGAACCATTTAATAGATAACCACATCTCTGTCATAGGTCTCACCAAGTGTTTAGATTCGTTTGGTGAATTAGCAGGGGTGCCCGGGTTCATGGGGTTTAAGTTTTTGCACGTCTTAACAGTAGAGTTTGTATGAAATGATATATGATTTTTCTATGAGAATTCCGCACCAAAGTCCCAACTGCACAAGAGTCCCGACTGCACAAGAGTCCCAACTGCTTTCAACCTGGTAGATTCGATCTAGGAGGCAGGTGTAGGTATCGCTGCCCGGGAACCATTTAATAGATAACCATATCTCTGTCATAGGTCTCACCAAGTGGTTAGATTCGTTTGGTGAATTAGCAGGGGTGCCCGGGTTCATGGGGTTTAAGTTTTTGCACGTCTTAACAGTAGAGTTTGTATGAAATGATATATGATTTTTCTATGAGAATTCCGCACAAAAGTCCCAACTGCACAAGAGTCCCAACTGCACAAGAGTCCCAACTGCTTTCAACCTGGTAGATTCGATCTAGGAGGCAGGTGTAGGTATTGCTGCCCGGGAACCATTTAATAGATAACCACATCTCTGTCATAGGTCTCACCAAGTGGTTAGATTCATTTGGTGAATTAGCAGGGGTGCCCGGGTTCATGGGGTTTAAGTTTTTGCACGTCTTAACAGTAGAGTTTGTATGAAATGATATATGATTTTTCTATGAGAATTCCGCAGAAAAGTCCCAACTGCACAAGAGTCCCAACTGCTTTCAAACTGGTAGATTCGATCTAGGAGGCAGGTGTAGGTACCGCTGCCCCGGGAACTATTTAATAGATAACCACACCTCTGTCATAGGTCTCACCAAGTGGTTAGATTCGTTTGGTGAATTAGCAGGGGTGCCCGGGTTCATGGGGTTTAAGTTTTTGCACGTCTTAACAGTAGAGTTTGTATGAAATGAAATATGATTTTTCTATGAGAATTCCGCACAAAAGTCCCAACTGCACAAGAGTCCCGACTGCACAAGAGTCCCAACTGCTTTCAACCTGGTAGATTCGATCTAGGAGGCAGGTGTAGGTACCGCTGCCCAGGAACCATTTAATAGATAACCACACCTTTGTCATAGGTCTCACCATGTGGTTAGATTAGTTTGGTGAATTAGCAGGCGTTCACGGGTTCATGGGGGTGAGATTTGTCCAGGTGTTAACAGTAGATTATGTATGAAATGATAAATGATTTTTGTATATGAATACCGCATAAGAGTTCAGACCGCACAAGAGTCCCAACTGCCTTCAACCTGGGCGATTTAATTTGGGAGGCAGGTGTAGGTACCGCCGTCCCGGATTTAATGGAAGAGCAACCCCCCTACCATAGGTCACCCCAAGTGGTTCGCTACGTTTGGTGACTTAACAAGGGTGTCCTGGTTTATGGGGGTGAGGTTTTTCCAAGTCTTAAGAGGAACGGCTGCGCTGCCTGTTTCATACATAACTTAATTTTGGATTTAAGACCAAAATACCCATCGAAACTGAATGATGTATTTTTTTTTAAATTAAAGTTTTAGTATATTATAATAAAACTTTTTTCCACTTTAATTTTTATTTGACCGTAACCGGGTTTCAGCTCGTTAGGGCCATCTTCAGACTGGTCATGGTCAAATAAAAATTAAAGTGGAAAAAAGTTTTATATTTGTTTTATTATAATACACTATAATGGAATTCCACCATGTATTAACAGTTTCAAAAATAGAAATATTAAAAAGTTTTAGTAAATATCTAGTATGGATGATAAGTATTATATGTATTTTTGTTTTAAATTATGAAGAATATGCCATGAGAAAAAACAAATTTTCACAATTTTAGAGGCAACTTTGAAAATTATTAGCGGGTTTATTGTTTTTTTTTTTTAAATTATTATATTTGCTATGTAAACATGATTACGTAAATAAAATTATAAAAACAATACGTTAAAAAAAAAAACGTTTTTTCGGGTCGATATTTTACATCATATGTACGGCAACTTTGTGTTCCAACATAAATTGGTCGGTTTTAATTTAATGTAATGTCCACCATAATGCTTATTTTAAACATTTTTTTTAATATTATATTTCAGTGTATTTTAAGAACACGGGGCAAAACTTTTTTTTTTGAATCACCGCTAGACCACAAATAATTGTTTAAGTGCCTCTAAAATGGCAAATAATCAATTCCTTTAATGGCCTCTAATCAAATAAAATTGCTTAAATGGATTTTACTGTGTTTTGTGACTAGATCTGAATAGCCAGGTACTTCCTCACATTCCTTTACCCATCTTCTTTCCATTCCTCTACCATCAGCCTCACAAAATACCCAATTTTGGGGTACAATAATCTTACTTGCTTGAGCGGTGCTCACAAGAATAAAAGTTAGTTAGGTGCGCTGTTATTTGTTTTCATTATTTAATGTTCAAACGACGAAACGGTTTTACTAAAATTTATAATAAAAATAAAACCGGGCAAAATACATTTTAAAAAAATGTATTTAAAAATATTATTATTAAACAGTGTTGGCGATAAACCGTTTTACTAAATTTTTTAATATAATTAAAACTGTGGAAAAATATTTACAAAGAAAACATTAATAAAATCGGCACAAGTTGGATTTGAACTGTAACCACCGTAACTAAACAATAATTTTGGCGACCGACTTAACCGCTCACTATTATTTAGCTAGCTATTTATAGTAATTAATTGTAATTTTTGTTAAAAATTGCTTGAAATGGCTTATGCCGTATTTTGTGACCAGATTTGAATAGCCATTTACTTCCCCACCTTCCTCTAACCCATCTCCTTCTCATCCCCTCTGCCATCAGCCTCACAACATACCCCAATTTGGCATGACACAGTCTCGCTTGCTCCAGAAGGTTAGGAGCAGTTGTGCGGACCCTTGTGTGCTGCTCACATGAATATTTCTTTGTTAAGTATCGTTTAACTAACTTTAGCAAAAAAAAAATTTATCTTGTACACAATTTTGATTGTAGGGCTACAGAAAAGTATTAAATATTAAAAAAGGGAAACTCTAATGCAGGAATAATCGTAATGATTAGAATTACAAGTTGATAATAGCCTAAAAACAACATAATTTAAATAAAAAGATTTTTTAAAAGTACATACTAATAAGATTGTTTTAAGTTTATCTAACTAGCAATCACACCGTGTCCCCAAAGGGTGGGCAGAAAGGACGAACCGCCAAATAACTCGATCTTGGCACACACTTCTTGCTTTATTCACGTGCCATGACTTGGGCATCCTCAACTACTTCTATCATTTAATTTCACGTCATATATTATACTTTCAATACCTTTTTCTTTCATCCACTCTACATACCCAAACCATCTAAGTGTACGCTTTAATCAGCCTTTCAATATTTCCAGATCTTCAATTTTTTTAACACAGTCGTATATATTAAGTTAGTTTAAGAAACATAACTTACATATACCTACGTAATTATAATTTTTAGTATTATCTCTGGGGTATGAGATAATAATAGTAATAATAATAATTGGATGATTTGTATAGCGCCGCTTTTGTGAAAAATCACCTCAAGGGCTCTCTAAGAGAATGCAAGAGAAAATACTATAATTATTATTAGGTCATTCATTAGAACATTATTTATTTCATTTAGATATGTTTGATGTCGTTGATGACAGCTTATTTGATAGTTTTATGAACATGATCAAAAAATATAAAATTTATAATCTAGCTCAATTGAGGGCAATATTTGCAAACATGCAACATTCCACTACTATAATTGCAAAAATTAACCTTGATTGCCATTTCATGGAGAAAAACTCTTTTTGGGAGCTTTAAATATAAATCGTTTACATGATTGTTCACGTAAATGATTCATGTCAAAATATGGTGAAACTTTAAAAACCGGCTTATTCCAATTCCATTTAGCTTCCAATATAGAAGTAAATATCACCTGTATGCTCATTTAGAGTATTCATCTTATTGCCGCGAATTGAAGAACGCACAATCGATTATAATCTGCACAATATTTAATACCATTGTCATCCATTTCTCGATGAAGAAAAAGCAATAGTCTCGACAGGTCTAAAAATCAAAACTCGCTAGAAAACTCACCGAAAATCTCTAGGAACGCATAAAAATGTGAAAAACGATCATGTTATTTTGTTGATTTATGCAAATATTAAAAAAAAACTCATAAAGTTCGACAAAACTACTGAATTCTCTGAGTTTATCAGATACCTGGGCATTTTTGAAAAGCGTTGTTTTGTATTATTAGGGGAATCCTACAATCCACAACTTGTAACGAGCGAGATACAGAATTCAGATAATGTCACTCTTCTTTCAAATAACTTGTCAATGTGTTAGACAGAGAAAAAAAACCGTAAACATTCATTTCAACTTCACTAACGAAAGAACAGTAAATATATACGTTTTATGTTACATCTTTTTCGTTATCATCAGTGAGAAACATCAAGAAAGAGATATCATATTGAACGTATGCTCAAGTCGTCGACTGCAAGATTATCTTGAAGAAATTCAAATTAGCTGATCTAACAGACAATGAAATCTCTGTACATTTATTTATTAAACTTAAAATAGTTCCACTTCATGCGGTCTAATATAAACTTATATATTTTTACATATTGCTTATTTCCAATACTGAATGCATACATAATTTTTATATCCTACTCTCAATATTCTTAATTCAGGTACCTACATTTTTTTTAATTCACTATTTACTAAGCTACTATATACAAAGCTACTATATATATATATATATAGGTACTGTAAATGTAAACAATTTTGTGTTTGGGATTTGTTTTTTTTTTTGTCTAATATCTTCTTTCTTTCTTGTATGGTATGTGTGGAAGTTTTTATTGTAATATAGTTTGTCTCTAAAGTAAGGTGGTTGTAAATTGTTAATATTCTATTTTTTAATAGGGGACGGTATTAGAAATTAAATGTTTTATTATTTAAAACAATTAATAATTAGAATTAATATAAATTAACACAACTAAAAGTTCACAGCGTAAGATAATTAAAAAGTTTTTATATAATTCTCATCTAAATTTGGTATTTATATACCAAGAAGTGTAAATTCCTCTCCATTTACAAGCGAATGCTTTTGATGCAATATAATAGTACAAAAAAGGTCATGGGATTGTTTTAAGTAGGAAACACATTTTTCTTATAACTACATAATTATATTTTTTAGTATTATCTTGGGTTAAACCATAAAATATTTTTTTAATATATGAGAAAATAGCACAATTACTCGCTCATTAGAAGATTTCGCGCAAAAATATTTTTGATATCGCCGATAAAACACAGTTTGACTAAAACTATATTATTTCTAACCTAGCTCATTGATCATGATTAGAAAGGTTCATATTATTATTCCGTTGATAAAGTTAATTTTTCATCTTTGAACGGAATATTTTTATTCCTTTGTAACTTATACGATTGTTAAAAACAATAACCACATATTTTTTAACAGAATAAATTATGCAAAATAATACCACCTTATCATTTTGAGTAAGAGAAATTGTTCTCAAATTAATTGTATTTTGTCAGCGCGCTAGAGGTGATATTTAAAAATCAACATGTCCTACCGCCGAAAAGCAGGGCTCAGCGGTGAACAACGCCGGCGGCTGGACTGTGAGACAGAGAATTCGTAGGTTAGCGTTCTCTTTCCGTCTGACGAACTCCCCCCCCTCTCTCCCCGCACGCCTCAGCCCATGTTAACAATCTTCGTTGTAGGTACCTACATACATATTAATTTCTAGATCAACTTGTATCTGGAAACTGAGAATACATCAAACGGAGCAACGAAAGGAGAATAAATTAATAAAACATATATGATCAACTTGTATCTGGAATCTGAATACACATTCATTTTAGATCAACTTGTATCTAGAAACTGCGAATACACCAATCGGAGCAACGAAAGGAGAGTAAATGAATAAAAAATAACCGTTAAACTGGAGCAAATTTGTTATATTTTGATGACGAATATACCGACTGGGGTCAGTTGCAAACTGACAACCTTGGTAATGATAAAGGCACTGTTGCCAACTCGTGCAGATGTATCCCACCGGAGCCAAGATAAACGGTGTTAAAGGTAGATCAACAAAGGTCATGTAAATCTTACTAGATCAACATAGTACGGGAAGAGGTGATTATATATACATGTACACATATACACATATACACATATACACATAGACACATAGACACATAGAAGCATAGACACATATATAAATATACACATATTTCAGAAGTTGTCACCTCAACTAGCCTTTCCGAGCGATGATCGTGTTTTAAGGACTATTAACTAACTTAGTCGAAATTAAATGAATTAATCAACTGAATAAATTCAATCGCATGGCATACTCGATCTAATTCTCCATTTAACATGAAATTAATATTTCATTCCTTAGGCCTTGCATCCGTATTTCTACCGCGTGGCAGAATAATTACGGCGGTTAGTTATAATATTAAATATGTCTAACCGCAAAGTGAGGTCTTTCTATCAAAAAGAAAAAAGTAATTTATCATTCCTGTTTACTATATGTAGCTCGGGTATTCTGGTATGTAATTAAAAAACATTTTATCTTGATAATAACTTTCATAAATTTTCAAAGCCAACATCAATATTTGGAGGATTACGTTTGAAATGTTAATATTTCTTTTACAACAATGGGTATCATATGTGCCCACCTTTGACTGGCCTGATAAATATCGGCAGAGGGTGAAGGGCGCATCACCCCCCAAACCCAGGTAAGTTATGGGGGTTTGAACGATCAAGCGCATGAAGGGTCGGCTGATAAAACAGTTACATTCAACGTTTCGGACAGCGTTACAGTGTCCATCACCGGGGCAGATGGCATCATGATGAATAGTGTAAAGCCACCCGAAACGTTGGCTAAAGGAGGAGAAAGCGCAACATGGCATAATATCCCAAAAAACTATTCAAGAAACTACTTTTGGATTGAAAATCTGAAAACATACCATTTACAGTCTGATCAATTTTGCAACCTTTCTAACATCACGAAGCACTACGCTTGTTTTAAACGATAGTTTAAATAGAGATACGTCATATATTATATTTCTAAAAACGTCATCGGTTTTACTTTAAATTAGATAAAATTGTGTTTGAATATTTTAAACATTTTACTAACTGGGCTAAGGCTATCACTGCGGTTGTAGGAATAAGATTGTCAAAGATATTCGTATTTTTTCTTTCATTTCGATTACACGAAAAAAAATCATAGAAAATATGAATAAAATTAAATCAGTCCTCATAAAACAAGAATTTTAATTTACGTATTTTAGCTCTTTGTTTTTAGTCCATATTTAGGGGTTTTTTTTAAGTTTTCGATTATATTTATATTACAGTTTTTTTTTTTTTAAAGAAAGACATATTTACCTGGGTACGAATATCCTGACAATATTTGAAAATTTCCTACTGCCATCACAGTAAGCGGAAGATTTTGCCTGTACCGTAATGGAGGATTTAGCCAGCCGAGGAATTGAACTCACGACGCCTGGGTGAGACCCAAATGCGATATCAACTCAGACGATGTCTAGGTCGAACTTTAATGTTTTTTTTTGTTTATGCAAATGTGAATATGATAATAAAGTTCTGTACCTTTCAAGGAATGCTTATCTAACAATCGTCAACTTAAAACGTCTTGATTTTACTTAAGATAGCGGTCACATTCATATTTTATTCAGTATTCGGATTTCTTAGTGCCAGAGTAAAAAGACACCAGATATGTGTAGAGGTACATTATCTCCATCAGGGTAAAGTTATCCTCTCAGAAGCTGGACGTATTGTACAGAGCCCACAGATACTGCGGATAGTACACAACTTCTAACCCTGTACAAATCGAAAATGCGCCCCGCTGTAGAATTTGGCAGCTACCTCTGGTAGGGAAATGTGTGCAGAAATGGACGGTCCGTTTGATAGATTCACCTATCTCAACAAACGAATTGCAATCTTTGGAGCACAGACGTCAGGTGGGGATGCTGTCCTTGTTCTACCGGTATTTTAATGGAAAATGATCTGAGGAACTAGCGTCATTGATCCCTTCGGCACCAATGCATAGTCGGGAAATACGCCAAACGCGCACCCAACATTTGCACATGGTTGATATTTGTCAAATGAGAACGGGTCGCTTCTACGACTTGTTCTTGTATTCAACAACTCGGTTGTAGAATGATCTACCGGCCTCTGTGTTTCTTCCCTCCTGTCACAGACCCTTCACACAGGATCCCCAAAGTTTGTTTCTTATCTTCAACAAAAAAATAATTATTAACTTTTCTGTATCATAACACCAGCTCCTTTAATATCTCCATAATATAAGAACAATTCTTAAATTTGAGATATTCCTAAAGACATTATCTCCATTGCAAGTCTAAACCTCGCACAGCCTCTGGAGTATCTTCCATGTATACATAATTACATATGGGTTTGAAAGAGATAACATCACGTTTAACCTATATATATTTGGAGGTATGTACGTTATATTACAACGTATTAATTTATGATTTAAAGTGAGAGAGGTAGATCTCGGTGCTTTACGCGGCTTTAGAGCAAAGCGACCGCAACCGACAGTACAGTCGATGATGCAATGCGAGATACGATAAACACGTGTCGTACGCTGGATAGCTAAGCACAGTCGAAAGCCAAACTATTTTAGCTTTATGAAAGCTTTCGTTAGACGTGACCTAAATTTACGTAAACATTAAAAATATACCAGCTAGGATGGAAGCGCGGAATGTATGCCAAGACCGAGTTGATCGGCGGTCCGTCCTCTCTGCCTATCCCTGCGGTGAAACGGCATTATGCTTAGTTAGTTACTTAGTTATAAATATACCTACTTATTTTCAAAACATTTAAACTTTCCAGTGGAAAATGTGTAAGTCAAATTATCAAACCGTAACGCTGACGTGTCATCTTGCGATTTGAAGGAATCATTCAAACTTGTAATAGGACAAGTTAAAACTAAGGAAGTGGGGCTAGTGGGTTCGTCTTCATTAAATGATAACTTAAGGCCATCCACCGGTCACCACAAAATTCATAATGGGGCGTATTTGGACTAGATCGCCCGTATCGTTTAACCAATTAGAAGAAAGGTCGCCGAAAAGACGTACCCGCCTCTTATAACGAAAATAACACAGTGGATACGCTTGGTAAAGTCGTGAAACATAAAATAACGAAATAATATATTTTTTGTTTTATTAATTTATTTTGTTTTAATATTATTTAAATACATAGAAAAACTCCAGTAAAGAACGACAATATTATCTAGTTTATTATTGTTATTAAAACATTTTTTTAACGTTTACGTTCAATATAACAGTATTGGAATATGATGTAGATAAAAATGTTGAATTATCCCGTAATAGGCTTCAAAACAAATCCCCGTCAACTTCCAGTTCTGATAGTATGTCCATTCCCACCGGCGCACTGTTTACTAACAATTTATGAGTTTTATTACAAAGAAGAAACTATGGGAACACAACTACATAATAAATAGATAGACATTTACAAGTTACTTATTTTGCCTTCTTTTTATTGGTTACTTCACTCTTTTTAAAAGTATTTATTAAGATTTTATTTATTTATATACATATTTTTACATTGATTTTAGTTATTTATCCAGTGTTTACCTAATTAGGCCATTAGGAACTTTCTTCTATCTCCTGAAAAGAAGATTTTTGATAAAAAAATTGTAGCGGTGTCATGTTCTCTTTGTCACATTCGATCTGCAATTAAAACACATTTAATTAATTTTGTACACGTTTCGTAAAGTAACATTTTATTAAACAAGTTATGCACGTAATAAATTTGACATAAACAAATATTTTTTTAATATGCTAATATTACCTACATATTAATAATTTTTTTTTAAGTACTGGTAAGTTTATTTAATTTTAAGATATAAATAAATAATAACTCACCACAAGAGAATGGTTTTTAAAATCCGTGTCTTCTGTCTCATCTAATGAAGATATTCGTTTTTGATTGAAATTTTGTGGCGGTGCATTATTTTCTTTGTTACATTCGATCTGCAATTAAAACATGTTTAATTACTTTTGCACTTATTTGTTGTTACGTGTTGTTTTTGTTAAAAATGTATTATTATAAATGCACGTTCATCAAAAAATAAACGCTAAATCCATAAAAAGTAATTTACATTCAATTTTTATGAAAAATTAAAATAATTCAAGATAACCAAATAATTGACGATTTCATAATTTTTTTATCGTGACCACTGTGCGGCGGTTTGGAATGCGCGCGAAGTGGAATGATTTTAAACTAAAATTGATACCCGCCGTCAAATAACAAAGACGATGTTTTGGGAAATTGCGTTATTCCAAACGTATTGACAAAGATACTTCATGGTTGTTTCAATATTGAAATGAGTATTATAATATAATACAATTTTAAAAGCGGGTAGGTAATATGTTCCAGCTTACCTGTACATTTTCATTGACAGTTAAAAGTTCTCCGGGAACTATCAGCGACTTCTTTACGAGTTGTTTTTTTACGGGTTGATATAGTTACCTGTAAAAAAAATACATTGATGAAATAAAAATTTATTCAAATTTTCTGAGAATATTTAAATGAACTATTTCTAGCAACGGTAATTATGTGTAAATCCCAATTTGGGCTTAAATAATAAATAAAGATGATTGGAACTTACCCAAACATTCCAGCGTTGACTTTTCTCTTCCTTAGTCCGCTGAGTGGACCCACTTTTTTATTTCCTTTGTTGCCCATTATACTATATCACTCGGGAATCTCAAAATCGATTGCGCGTAAACTATATTGATCTTAAAAAAGTAGCACGGAACGAAGCGACGCGAACTATAAAGACGTCTATTCGCCACCGAAGTTGGGCGTGAACTAACTCGGTATAGAAGTGGAACATTGAAATACGTCCTAACGTTCAGTAACTATAGAGTTGAAAATTGTATGAACCTCCGGGTACCTGTTCGATATTACGTAAGAAATATTTTATTAAAAACACGTATTTTATGTTATGCTGTTATATTTAGGGCTAAAATTCAAAATGTTTCACGGTCATCTAATGGGTAATAATTTTTTCTACATTACGCAATAAAACAAAACTAGATAAATTGTTGTTAAGTGGGAGATCCTGGATATCAAACCATTTTTACAGCCCTCACTCTTAATTTTTTTCTAGGCTTATAAAGAAACAAATATTAAAAAAATGTTCGGTTAAATTTGGGGCAAGGATGTGTTCCATTCACAGTAATTTACTGAAGAACCTAGAATAATTATAGGTAATCAAACTTTCAAAGCAAAAAAACACCATTTTCATGATTTTGACGATTGCGAAACAAGCGATCGCCTTAAACTAAAAATGTTCCCATTGAAAGTGTTTTTGCAACCACCGTGTATTCAAGAAACATCAGAATTAAGTACCTAACGGGAAAATGGATATTATATTTGGTATCGTGACATATCTAATCATATAATTATATACCTACCTTAATTCTTACTATATTACGATGTTTATTTCAATTTCCGTCTAATTTCGTATTTGTGTAAGAAGGTTTGATTTGTGTGATTAATGAAAATAAATAATACGATTTAAAATCGGTTTGAGTACACTCTATTGTTCTATGACCACAGGGTATACGTTTCTCCATGAAGGTCAAACTTGTATATTTATTTCATTGGTATGGTCGGATCTGCCACCCCCCGATAGCCACAATAAGGAGAAGGATGCGGAGAGGAGGGAGTTGAATATAATTTTGAGGTCCTGGTACTTTGTATCGCCCTCATGATCGTGGCGGGCTAGTAGACTAGTAAAGGCGTACTAACTTTGTGGTCAGAACAAAACTTCCAAAGTGGATGACATGCATAACTTAGTCTGATATTAATAATCACTTTATTGTCTTGGTCCCGGGATCGATATTTGTGACCGGACTGGATATGGAGTACACCTATTACTATAGTAAAGTTAGTCTCCTTTAGCCCATTTTGATCTTACTTTTGAATTAAAATGCATCTATATTTAATTAATAATAATTAATTTGTTTAAAACCGCTGTATTTAATATCTAAATATCTACATGTTTCAGGAGAAAAGTTCCCCTCTTCAGTATAAGAAATTTACTACTAAAAATGATGACATGTGTAGACAAATAATAAGAAAAAAAATAAAAATTAAAAATAATTAGTGAAAGTAAAGTAATTCATCAAAAGTGTAAAATAATTGAAAAATAAAAAAATTATTATAAAATATTAAATAAAAAATAAAATATTTTGTGTTAGAATTTATAAAAAATAAATTATTTTTATTATTATTTAAAATATAATAAAGAAGATAAAAGGGCATAAAAAGAGAATAATAATATTATAAATATCGTTATTAATATGAAAATAAATTTAAGAGATAACTATTTTTAAAAAATATTTGATTTTTAATAATATTTAACTGACTATTAACACTTTTTCTAATTTCAAATTTATCTTATTGTAATCCAGTTGTAATCTGTATGTCAATATAAAAAAAGAATGTAGATAGTTACGTATTAAATACAGTGGTTTTAAACAAAGTAATTATTGAATATTTGACTCCAATAAGCTATTTAACATCATTTGAATAAATAAATGCATGGCTTTAGAAGCCATGTACACATATAGCCTGTTACTTTTTGTTGTCGGTTTTTGGATATCATTTGTAGAACTCCTCCATACAATTAATGCAAAAATTATTGACACAGTATTAAATGAAAATATAATTTCAATAGCTAAATATTTTTTGGATATTTTACATTCTGAGGGGTATTGAAAGGTTCGTACATAAAATGTGTGACCGAGCTGCATTAAACTTCCCGGCGTTAGTCTGATGTTTAAACTCAACACTTGGATGAGATTAATCTATGCGGTTATGAAGTTAAATATTGACGGGTGTCACCGATGGAAAATCACGCTTTGCAAATTTTGACAGCGGAACTTTGGTTCAGAAAACATCAGTTTATTAAGATCATCACGAAGTTTTAATGAGATTAAGAGGGTGTCGACATCTTCCGAGCTTAATCTGTGAGTATGGTAATTGAAAATTATTCCGTTTTTCTCCTCGACTTTAAGTATAACTATAATAATACATTTAAGGTAACAGTGAACTAATTTAAATAAGCCCTTTTCGATTGTACAACAAATTTTAGGAATTTTAAAATTACTTTTCAAAATTACGTATGGCTGTTCAAAAACGATTTTTTTATTAAAATTGTATAAAGTCAAAACTAAAGATGTTATTACTTTGTAATACTGATTACATTCATATACCGACTTTTTGTATCGACTTAATATCGGGACGTTTTTTCCAAATTCCGCGATTGTGCAGGAGATTTCTTAATTAATGCATAATAATAATATTCCGGTATGTGAAAAGGTTAGTGCAGTCCCACACATTCCATATAAAATATACATACAATAGTTATAAAAATATACAAAAATAAGTTTAAAAATAAAATAATAATAAGATTACAGGTGATCGACACAAAATACAAAAATAAATAAAATTAGTAGACGAAAATAAAGTCTTTAAGGTGCCACGGTATTGAAATTGTGAGGCGTGTTACGTTACAATCCGGTTTGAGATGTACTTCCTCCCCTTTTTCGTAACTTCGTTCCTGTGGTTTTTATGATTTAATTTAGCAATAGACTTCTGTTAGCGCCACCGATTTGAGGAGATTCCTCTACTGCTGTCTTAAATTATCCTAACTAATGTGATCGGACAACTCTTTCTAGTTTTCCTTTCAATTTGAGGTTTTTCTCCTCCTTGGCCAGCGCGTGAAGCCTAGCTCTATGCTAATATCCGAGTGTTTCCGATTTTCATAATTTTCACGGAATTTTCCCACTGGTACCGTCAATTTAGTCAAGCTTTCCCTTAATTTCCCGTAGCGTACTTTTTTGTTTCGAATTATTGGAAAAACAAGATCTCATTTTGTGGAAACCCCTATTCTTCGTAGCGCAGATAGACTCTCGCATACCATTGATAGAATTATATTCCTAGCATTCCTATCTTAGACTTCGATGTTCTGAACTCTCTACTACCATCCTAGTATGTAATCTACGTTAATTTCCAATAGGATCACTAGGATTTTCCTAACTTTGCCCCTAAATTTTCTATTAAACCTATCGTGAGTTTTAACGGGAAGACTTAGTTCTGGGCTATACTAATTGCACTATTCCTGATCTATTTAATACGATGTGGTTAAATTTTCAATTTAGGTATACATAATTAGAATGATGTTATTCTTAATGGATTAGTTTCAAAATTTTCATGGTAAAAGGGTACAGTTTTACTTGTTTTGGCACCATCTCCAGCCTCTCCTAAATTTGGGAAAAATTACATGATATGGTTTTAGTTATTTCAGCTTTTTGTTAGAACATGTGATCGAATACGGTTTGTTTGCAAGCAATTCGGCTCCAGACCAACCCCTAAAGTACTTGGGTGACCACGCTTCCGGTCAGTAACCCCCTTCTCAGAGACGTACAGACTGAACGGCCGGTATACGAACCTCTTCAATTTTCAGTTCGTGCCATGTTCCGATTCATCCTCTATACCGCGACGGAAAAGGGCACCTTCCTTTTTTTCATATTTTTTTATATGAATACCGCACAAGAGTCCCAACTGCTCCCAACCGTCTGGAGCCAGTGAGACTATGGCATTCCCGATTGGGAAACGTTACGATGCTGAAAGTATTGGAGAGAGGGAGGATAAAGGGAAGAGGGAGGTGGAAAAATACCTGGCTATTCAGATATGGTCACCAAACACGGCTCAATCCATTTCAAGCAACGTTTCAATTCTGAATGGTGGTCTATCACCAGGGCGATACCGAGAGTATCTTCCACTCTGGAACGTGTGTAAATATACTATATATTATTTTTAAATTAATTAATTGTGAAACAACACAAATTAATTAAATAATTTTAACCCGTGACCTTCGGATTCGTAGTCGAGAGTCTTACCCCTCGACCATGGAGGCCATCCCTTATTCATGGGTCCAAGATCCTCCGAATTCCCGTCCTCCAGACAAGCTACATTTAAAAGAGATCAAACCGGTTTCGTTCCCTCGTCAAACAACATTAGATACTTGCGATTTTTTGAAAAGTCCGGGTTGAAAAGCCGTCCCCCGCATCAAAAGTTCAGAAGTAACTACGCTTTTATCAGCAGTTATCTCTGTCCAATCGATAGTTACAAATTATAAAAAGTTTTTTTATAATCCATAATGTACCAGCTTCCCGGAACATTCTGGACCTGAAATCTCACAGGTCGTGCATCTGAGCCAGATATTCAGAAATCTTACGAATGAATATAAATAAAAGATAGATACAATATACTTAACAATTAACGTTTTTTTTTGGTTGACAGATTTATTTAATGAGACCCTGACTATCTCATGTAGTTTGAATTTAACTGTGAATTTATTTTGTTTGGAGAAAAAGGGAGGACTCCAAAAGGTCCAAAATTCGCAAAGGCCTGAACCTTGAAAAACGTAAGTCGAAGATAAGATTAATTTTATAACATAACTCAGGAACGCTTTCGTCGACGAATGATTATGCTTATTTTTGATATTTTTATTATTGTTAGTTTTGTTTGTTCGTTTGAACTCATCAATATGTTCGAATGGATGTAGGGCGCCTTTGAGTTGAATTTTTCCATGAAACGGCGCTATAAAATTAGTTATGTACGCAACTTCAGGTACGTGGTCACTAAAGAATGGTAGTTCAATTCAAAGATGATAGTTATTTTTCAATTAAATGTCGACAATTGTAAGAGTACCTTTTCTTTTGTAAAATGTACTGAAATTCGAATATATATATATATATATATATATATGTATTTATACATTTCGATAAAAAAAGGGTGATTTGGAATGTTGACCTAGTTTAATATAGGCGGGGATGTAGGTCATTGAGATATGCGACTGTTTACTTTCAGTGTCAGTGACCCCCATCGGGAAGTGTGACAAATTGGTTTTATCGGTTTATTTAGAATAATAACTGCTTTCGAATTAATAAAAAATCGTTTGGAATGTTAATAATTAGTAACATTAATATTGATTTTAGATGTTAGAGAAAAATAAACATTAATATAATAAATGTGCTTATAGATATATTGAACATTACATATACATATTTATAAATAAATACCGATCATAAAGTATTGACAGATATATTAAACATTAAATACGTATATATATATACATATATACATATATATATATACTTATAACAACAGAGCGATTTATTGGGAAAATATTCAGAATGGGACTAAAAGATAAGTTAATTATCAATCGCTCTGTTCTTCCCGGAAATCCTACAATTACCCCTACCCATTTGCTTACCCCCCACTCCAACACCTAAAATTTATATGTCTTGTCAATATTTTATATCATAAGTTAGTTTTAATATTCTCCTGATGAAGGAAGGGTGCTTCCGAAACCGGTAGAGTTTTGATAAAATAAAAGTGGTCTACAACAAATTTATGTGTTTTTTATTGTAAATTATGGCGAGCCACAAAGTTAATGCTTTTTACAAATATGAAATAAAATTTACTTGCGCACGCCGGGATTTGAACCCGCGACCTCCGGATTCGTTGTCGAGAGCCTTACCCCTCGACCATGAAGGCCGTCAAATGTTATATATGGTAAACTTAAAACAATTTTGTTAAAATTTATTACTTTAAATTTTTTATTATTATTTAAATTGGAGTATGTTGTGCGGCTGATGGCAGAAGAGACGAGAAGGAGATTGGTTAGAGGAAGATGGGGAAGTACCTGGTTATTCAGATCTGGTCACCAAAGACGGCGTAAGCCATTTCAAGCAATTTTTATACAAAATCATATATCGTACAGTCCTCAAACAATAAATTTATAATAAACGATTTTTCACAAAAATAACAATTAATCACTAGAAATAGCAAAAATTAGCAATTTCCACCACCAGACAAGGTGAGCGGTTACGTCGGTCACCTAATTATTGATTAGTTACGGTGGTTATAGGTCAAAACCAACTTGTGCCGATTTTATTAATTTTTCTTTTTAAATATTTTTCCACGTTTATTTTCTATTATAAATTTTAGTAAAACGGTTTATCGCCAACATTATTTAATAATCATTTTTTTTATACTTCTGTTAAAAAATATATTTTGCACGGTTTTATTTTTATTATAAATTTTAGTAAAACTGTTTCATCGTTTGAAGATTAAATAATGAAAACAAATTATAGCGTACCTAACTCACTTTAATTAAAGACTTTTGTACCCCAAAATGGGGTATGTTGTGAGGCTGGTGGGTAGAGGAAGGTGAAGAAGTACCTGGCTATTCATATCTGGTCAAACACGGCAAAAGCAATTTAAGCAATTTCATTTGATTAATTTGTGTTATTTTACAATTTAGTCAATTAACACAACATATGCCGTAGTCCCACTGGCTCCAGATATTTTTTTACGTTAAGTCCAGATATATGCAAGGCCAATATCATATTTGGGGATACTGTGTGGAAGATATTTTAAGGGAAAGGAAGGAAGTTCAGGGCAAGAAAAAGGTATGAGGGGTGGGTACGAATCTGGGGGTCAGTGCGTCCAGGAGTGACGTATGAATCCATCCATCCCACTGTCACTGGTACTAGGCAATGATGGGTCGAAAGAGTCTGGTTGGGGAGGCCAAACCTCACCCCATAAACTTGAGTTCCCTTGCGAAATCACCAAACTAGCGAATCACTTGGGGTGACTTATAGCAGAGGTGTTGGTTATCCATTAAATGATTCCCGGGGTGGGGGTATCTACACCCGCCTCCAAAATTCAATTTCCTTAGTTGCAAACAGTTGGGACTCTTGTGCAGTATACGCATAGAAAAATCATACAGCATTTCATACATACTTGATTGTTAAGAGGAACGGCTGCGCGGCCTGTTTCAAACAAAATTTAATTTTGGATTTGAGGCCAAAATACTCAAACCTAAGCCTAATGATATTTTTTTTATCAAATAGTATAGTAAATATCTACTATGTATATCTATATCGTATTAAAAGTAATTTATTTATTTTTCTATTACGTTATGAAATAGAGGCCCTTAAACGAATTGATTTTTTGTATTTTTAGATGCACCTTTAACAATTATTTGGGGGCTAGCGGTGATTTAAAAAAAAGTTTTGGCCCATCTACTTAAAATACTCTGAAATATAATATTTAAAAAAATATATTTTCAAAATAAGCATTATGGTGGACTTTAAATTAAATTAAAAACGATCAAATTGAATCTCCCAGGTTGAAGGGAGTTGGGACTCTTGTGCGGTTGGCACTTTTGTGCGGAATTCTCATAGAAAAATCATATATCATTTCATGCAAACTCTACTATTAACACCTGGGCAAATCTCACCTCTATCCTCAATCTAACCACTTGGTGAGACCTATGACAGAGGTGTTGGTTATCCATTAAATGGTTCCCTTGGCAGCGGTACCTACACCTGCCTCCTAGATCGAATCTACCAGGTTGAAAGCAGTTGGGACTCTTGTGCAGTTGGGACTCTTGTGCAGTTGAGAGTCTTGTGCATTTGGGACTCTTGTGCAGTTGGGACACTTGTGCAGTTGGGACTCTTGTGCAGTTGGGACTCTTGTGCAGTTGGGACTCTTGTGCAGTTGGGACTTTTGTGCGGAATTCTCATTGGAAAATCATATATCATTTCATACAAACTCTACTGTTAAGACGTGCACAAACTTAACCCCCATGAACCCGAGCACCCCTGCTAAGGCACCAAACATAGCGAACCACTTGATGTGATTTATGGCAGAGGTGTTGGTTATCCATTAAATGATTCCCGGGGCAGCGGTACCTACACCTGCCTCCCTAATCAAATCTACCAGGTTAAAAGAAGTTGGGACTCTTGTGCAGTTGGGACTCTTGTGCAGTTGGGACTCTTGTGCAGTTGGGACTTTTGTGCGGTATTCACATAGAAAAATCATACTTCATTTCCTACAAACTCTACTGTTAAGACTGCACAAACTTAACCCCCCATGGACCCGGACACCCCTACTAAGTCACCAAATTTACAAATGACTTGGGGTGACCTTTGGTAGTAGTGTTGTTTATCCATTAAATCCTGGGGCGGCGGTACCTACACCCGCCTTTCAAATTAAAAGTCCCAGGTTGAAAGCAGTTGGGATTCTTGTGCGGTTGGGACTCTTGTGCGATTGGGACTCTTGTGCGGTATTCACATAGAAAAATCATACATCATTTCATACATACTCTACTGTTAAGACATGTACAAACCTCACCCGGATGAACTTGGGCACCCCTGCTAAGTCACCAAACATAGCGAACCACTTGATGTGATTTATGGCAGAGGTGTTGGTTATCCATTAAATGGTTCCTGGGTGGCGGTGCCTACACCTGCCTCCGAAATTGAATCTCCCAAGTTAGAAGCAGTTGGGACTCTTGTGCGGTATTTGCAAAAAAATCGTCGAGGTAGTGTTATCCAACGAATTGTTCCGGGGCGGCGGTACCCATACTCGCTAAGAACCAGATATACCAGTTGATAAGCAAAGCACTCTGATTTAAATCGTATCAACAAATGAGCACAGTGAAGGACCACGTGCACACCTTCGATAAACAAAGCATCTTGATTGGTTCATTCAAATCGGATCAACAAAGAGAAAAGTGTAAAATGTATATGTGATGGAAAAATGGGCGTGGTTTACAGCAAAATCTATGTGACGAAAGTTGATCTTTTGGATCAACTTTTATATGCCTGCTTTGGTATTGGATCAACAAAGTAGATTGGATCAACAAATTCCATGGGATCAACAAATTCCTGGCGTACCGTCGCGTCTGATCAACATAGTACGAGAGGGGATCTCTATACGTAAATAGAAATATAATTTGTTTCCATCCGACCGCTTCCTGGGGAATCTGAAAACTTAGTTTATGAATAATGATGGACCTAATCCGACAAATTTCATAATCTTTCCAAAAAGACGGGAGATACACGTCATTATGAAAATCGGAAATTATTAAACTTTTCTGCCTGGTATGTTTAATACAATGTAAAAATGTTTACCTAATAACGATCTAGTCTTTCCTAATTTCAAATCGTGATCTACCGATTTGTACAATTTTAAAATTTATTGACCCCTCTAACCGAATATTATTAAATAATATTTATTTATATTTTTTTTTTTCTATGCACCTCGTCGTTCGGAACAAAATCGACTTTATCAATTTAATTCCAACGGAATTATTTAAATTTTAATATTTTCCGTTGTATATATTTTTTGTCTAATTTTACTTCTAAACGGATTTAAATTAAAGATATTAATGAATTTAAATGGATCGTCATTCTTAGCTAGTCTTCCGAACTCAATTTGATTTAAAGTTAAATAAATAAATTTAGTTTTACCTATTTTTGTTATTAATTTTTCGTGACTTTAAAAATATTATTAATTTTGCACTGAACCTCCTGTAATATAATTAATTAATTTTCCCTACAGTTTATTAATTTATTCCGTAACCGAACACACTTGATAAATTGTTAAGAATTTTATCCATTTTAAAACCGATTTTTTTTTTTTAAATTTAATTTCATCAAATTTAAATATGACAACAAAAACATTAGACACTCATCTCCCTAGGACAGGTCTGTGTTGAGATAAGCGGCTTTACAATTTAATAATGATCAGTAAATACTAATAAGTAAATAATAATACATTAATAAAGAGTAGTAAATATTAATAAGTAAATATTAGTAGTAGATATACAATAAAAATTAAAATTTAGATTATAATTGTTAAATAATAATAATAGGTAAATAATAATAATTAGTAAATATTAATAAGCATATAATAATACACATTAAATATTATGTAAATATTAATAGGTATATAATAATAAGTACATAATAATGATAAAAATAGGTAAATAATATTTAAATAAAAATAAAAATAGGTAAATAATAATAAGTAGATAAAAAATAAAATTATGTAAATAGTATTAAGTAAATAATAAAATGTAGGTAAAAAATATAATTATAAGTAAATAGTAATAAGTAGTAATCAGAAAGTAATAAAAAGTAAATAGTAGTAAGTAAGTAAGTAATAATAAGTAGATAATAATGATAATATCGAGCATATATAATGTTTCAACATTGATTACAACATAAGGGATAACATGGATAAAGCGAAATCACCACTCTCAGCTAACATAGATTTTTTCTATAGTTTTAATGTTGTCACAGAGCCTATTATATAACAAAGGAGCTTTACAAGAAAAACTCCTTTGTCCAAATGATGTTCTGTTATTTGCCGGCTGATACACTAGAGAAGAACCCATTCTAGTATTGCGCACTTGTTGTGACCTTATAGCAGTATCAATATTGTTAAAAAATTTACACAGAGCTTGTATTATGTACAATTGCCTTACTGTCATAATTTTACTTTCACTGTATAATCGGTGTGATGGATATAAAAAACATTTCTTGTACATTATTTTTAAAATTAATTTTTGAGCAACATTTAGGGACTCTAGTGTAGTCTTGTAACATGAACCCCAACATACAACATTATATGAAAGAAGAGATTGAACAAGAGCATAATATACAGTTTTTAGTGTAACTTTGTCCAATATATTTCTTAGGGTCTTGAAGATATAGGCTAGTTTTCTTATTTTGTTTGTTAATGCAGTAATATGATCATTCCATTTTAAATATTTATCAATAATTAAGCCAAGATATTTTATATTGTCTACTCTTTACAAAGATTGAAATACAAAATGATTTGTAACACTAATCCTGAAGACAGCACTCCGAAGATCCACTTTTGATTTGAGCATAATATGATCAATGCAACTTTCAGTACTTGAAGTTACTCTAGTAGGTGAGGTAATATATGGTTTTAAACCACGGTAAATCATAAGTGAAAGATATTGTTGACATTTTGAATTGTTCATATCTAAAATATTTATATTTATATCACCGCATAAAATCACTTCATGGTTATGTGTTAATACAGAACAGAGTAAATCATTTAGATGGTCAAGAAAAGCATCAATGTGTGCCTGAGAAGGAGATCTGTAAACTGCTATTACACATACGTTATTAGTAAGTTGCAATTTAAGACAATTAGCATGTGGAATAACTATTTCTTCAACGGACGTTAGGACATCATTCCGAGTCTAAACAACCACTTCATCATTTTGTGAGTAATTTTTGTTTGTGTTGAGCGATGAATATCCAGTAATGCCTGGGATAAAAATGGAGTCTTTCAGCCAAGCCTCACTAAATATGATTATACTAAACCTGTGACGAATTGATTCGAGAACAGCTATAGTATCATCGAAATTTTTTTTTATGCTTCTTATATTCATAGAGTATATTGAAAGCTCGGAATGTAATAGGAATTCATTACATATTACCGGGTCATAATCCTTATCAAAACACACGCTGGAAGGTTTAAAAATCACGACATTTAGAGCAATCCATGACGAAAATTCTACAATAATCGTTCAAGCTTTTGACAGCTCCAAAATCTGCTAAAAAAGTGTCATTTTATTCCTTCCCGCCGATTTAGCCGCTTTCACATAGCACAATTTTTCTTCAAGAACATTCTATCTTTTGTATATAAATACTGGCGGCGACAAAAAAAAAACGTGGACACAAAATATTAATTAATTTTTGTGATATTATTAAATGTTTTTTTTTGATAATAGATAAGGTCCGTCTCGACGAACGTTCGCTGGGCAAAATTATATTTTTCAAATCAAGATTCGTTGTTATTCTTATTTTTTTTTATTTATTTATTACGAATAGAGCGTCGGTATTTGCGAATTATTAAATTGCGCACTCGACCAACTTTATTTTCAAAAAATTTTTTTCAAAAAAACGCTTACTTTTTTTTTTAAATATGAAATATATTAACAATTTTTTGGGGGACACGATATACTGACATTAAGCGATACTACCAATCCTATGAAAGTACCTACCCGAAAAAGGAATCTTTCGTAGAATTCGAAATCGTTTATTGGTTAGGTACCTACCTTCTCGAGGTACCTATCGTGATAGGATAAAATGCTTGCTTCAAGGTTGAAGATTGATAAAACGCATTTCTTAACATAAATTCACAATTTTTTTTAATACATAGGCGATTTTACACGGCTCCATTATGAGTACCTACCCGATTAATATTGCAATACTCATTTGAAATATACAAGGATCAAATAATTCGGTGAACGTAAAAAATCATTAAAAATGCGGTTTTTGATCGAAAACGACAATTT